>JAUOBT010000358.1:35147629-35157927 GCA_032362145.1 Hypanus berthalutzae
ATATAGAAATATATCTTGGAGACTTATTGGACATAAGAGTTATGAAAGAAAACTGTGACTTAATTGTGCGTGAATCAGCAGATAGATAAAATAATGTATCACAGGTGATCCACTTTATCGGTGAGTTGGATTTTGGGATGCAGTAGATTGTTCTCCCACCTAGAAATTTACTCCACCAAGTTTCCACAGATGTATGGTAGACAGTATTCAGACTGTTTGCATAAGCACCTGATAGAGAGGTTCTAATTGCAGGTCTGAATGAGGCTGCAGAGGGTTGTAAGCTCAGGCAGCTCCATCATGGGCACAACACACCCTATAATGAAGAGCGTCTACAAAAGGCAGTGCCTTAGGAGGTTGGCATTCATCATGAAGCCCTCATCATCTGGAAGATGCACTCTATCCATTATTACCATTGCAGTGTAGGAACAGGAAGATCCATATTTAATGTCTTAGGGACAACTTCACACTGCGCACTACCTCACTGCTCCTCTTTTGCATTATTTATCTATTCGTTTGTTTATCACTTGATTGATTATAACTTTTAGTAATTATTATGTCTTGCACTGTACTGTATCACAAAACAACACATTTTGTGACATATGCCAGTGATAGTAAACCTGATTCTGATTCTGACTCAGCAAACAGGTCTTATTTTGAGAAACACAATATTCACAAAAATAAAGAAGTGATTTTAGCCCTGTTTACTTGGTAGAACTTGGGCTAACAGTTAACATCGCTTACAAGGTTCACCTGCTAATTATAACAGCCACGTTCATTGGCTCTTACCTTAGCCAGTTTTATTTCAGTATAATATTTGCAACATGTGAACCATCTGAACAACTGTACAATAGGACAACAGTTCTTAATATGTCTCAATAGCATTTAGTAGAGACTCTCTTCTTCTGGCCCTTGTGGAGTATGTATTTATTAGACTTGGCTCCTACAAGTCCTCATGTGAATAAAGTAGTTATGGTTGAATTTGCTGACTGTCCTTGCAGTGACTTAAAAAGGAGACAGAGATACTGTAGCTACTAAAACATGGGGTCAAAGAGGTTTGAGAAGGAAATACAGCAAGTGTGCAGCAACATAGCAAATGAAAAATGATCTGCAAAATTGCTAGTTAATTAATTCAGAAAGTCGACAAAAGTACTGAATGTTTTTTCAAATGGTGAGGGATTCTAAAATGTTGAATTCAAAGCAAACAGGGCTTCCTTGTGTTTAAGATGCTGAAATCAGACACATAGGTACAAGGTAAATGGCATGTTAGCTTTCAGAGTCACAGAGATGTAAAATAGTATAGGCTAGACGAGGGCCATTTGGTCCAATTTNNNTATCCCAATCAAGATGTCCATCTAAGTTAGTCTCATTTGCCCATGTTTGACCCATGTTCCTCTAAACCTCTCCTGTTAACATCCAAGTTTCTTTTAAATTTTGTCGTACCAGCCTCAAGCATTCCCTCTGGCAGCTTGCTCCATATACGTATCACCCTATGCCTGAAGAAATTCTCCTCAAGTCACTTTTAAATCTTCCTTTCTCGCCTCAAACCTTAAATTTTGATTCCCCTTCCCTGGAAAAAAAGGACCATGTGTATTCTCCATATCTATACCACTCATGATTTTATACACAGCTATAAGGTCCCCCCTCAGTCTCCCACACTCCAATGAATACCATACACTTCTCCCCGTTTTTCAGTGCTGACAGAATCTTATAAGAGCGCAAGATTCCTCAATTCCCCAGGGTATCAAAAATGTAACTGCTTGCTCTTCAAATATCCTCAGTGATCTTGCATTATTATCTGGGGTAGAAAATTCTAGATTTTCACCGACTCCAAGAAAAGTTGTTCTGACTCAACAGAGTTTCAAATGACTGCCCCAAGCATATAACTATATCTGAGATTCTCAGACCGCTGGGAACATTTTGACATCTTTCTGAAGCGGAGGGAGGCCAAATGGCTCAGCGTTTAGAATGACCGTCTCTAAATGTCAGATACCCAAGTTCAATCCTGACCTTGGGTGTTGGCTATTCCTGATATGGAGTTTGCAGACTCATCCTTGATCCCTTGGGTTTCCACTGACATTGCAGAACACATCATTTGAAGAATAAATTGCCCCTAGTGTCCAGATGGGTTTTGCACTTGGGGAGTATTGGATGAAAATGTGCAGAGGATTAAAAAAATGATATTACTGTAGGATGAATGTAAATGGGAGGTTACTGATCACCATGAATTCATCAGGTTGGAGGACCTGTTTCCACACTGAATGATTCTATGAATCTGTGAAACTGACTGAATTTAGGTTTGTAACAACATCAAGAGGGGAAAACGTATCTGACAACAGTGGATTATTTTTCGGATTTTGGATGGACACACTTCTTCAGAAACACCCCCTTATCAATAGTTTTTTTTTTGTAACCTTGAGGTGTTAGACAAAGCACCTCCCATAGAGCAAAGGAAAGGCAGGAAGCACTGTGAAGGTGGCTGGGGATCTGATCACCAAGGCAGGCTGTCATCAGGATCAGGCCTTTGCATGAGCATTTGAGCAACACACACAAAATGTTGGAGGAACTCAGCAGGTCAGGCAGCATCAGTGGAGTCAACCTTTCAGGCCACAGCCCTTCATCAGGATGGGTTTCGGCACAAGGTGTCAACTGTTTATTTCCCCATATACATGCTGCCTGACGGGCTGTGTTCCTTCGGAATTTTGTGTGTGCTGCTCCAGATTTCCAGCATCTGTAGAATCTCTTGTGTCTCTGAGCAGCATTTGAACCATCCACAATGCTCATGGAAATGTGATAAAGAATGGTCCTGTGCAGAGACCTGTGAGTATGCAGGCTAGATCTCTGATCCTCATAAAGAAAAGCTGCCAAGCTCAGAAATGGAAATGACTGAGGAAACTCAATTGAAGTATGGCCAATTAAGGATGCATGCATCACCATAAGAGTTTCTGAAGACTTGACATCGCTAACAGTTGAAGACACAATGAGGGTCCAATCCAAACCAGAACAATCAGTAGCAGAAGGCAATGGTGAAGTGAGTCAAAACAAACCATCCAGAACTATCAGAGATTACAATGCATGAGTATGTCCCACAGTGGAGGAACGGATGTTATCTCAGGAAGATCAACAAGGAGTCGGTGGGGTTGTGGTGAGGGGATCTGTCATATTCTGGAAACATGGCAATCATATTCAGTGTCATCTTTCAAAGCATGAACTTTTTTGAGAAGAGACTTCATCTGGTTGATTACAGAGAGAAAGCTGGAGTGAGGATGAGGTCTTTCAGAGAGTCCATGCCGGCATGATAGCCCAAGTGGTCTCTCTCTGTGCTGTAAGATTCTGATTCTATGACTCTGTCACTGCCACAAATTAGTTATTTTTCCCCGTGGCCGATCATCAAGTTCTTTCTTCCACTTTTGACCAGAACCACTAATGGCACCCAGAGATTTACATACCATGCTGCCAAGCTCAGAAAAGCTTGCCATGGGTCTGCAAAACTGCATTGCCAAGTTAAAATTGGGTAAAAGTGACAATCACCGTGATACGTCATTGTTATTGTTAAAAGTGTTTCAATCTATATTTCTTAACTGATAGATTTATTATCAGTGATGAAAATATATGTTACAAGCCCAGGAGAATAAAAGAATTGATATAATTCCAAACCCAATCTAGAATAACTGCTTATTTCCATTTAATAATCATTTAGCGGAAGTAGAATTATTAGTTTTCTTATTAATGATGCTCTAGATAGAATTAACGTGAGTACCTATTGTGTACTTTCATTGTGAGTGTCTTTCATTGATCCAAAGAGCAATTACACTATTAAAGATTTAGGATGGAAAGCAAAACTATTGTTTGCAGTTAAAATAGTAAGCTTGTACTTAATACTTTATAAGCTTTTATTGAAGTACTCAGGGATGGCAATGGTAGAGTTGGTTTGCAGTGAATAACGTCTTGTGTCTTTTTTGTACAATTTCAAACCTTCAATTGCTCAACCATAATGTAGATCCAACTTTGGTCACATTTTCCTTTGCATTTGTTCAGTAGGCCTTGATATCTGAAGAAATAACTAATTTTAGAAAGAAAACATTCACTCACAGGTCTGGTAATTTGGTTCAGTTCTGACCTTCTGTACTCTCTATGTGCAGATTGAATATTCTCCCCATGACTGCATGGGTTTTTCCCACTGCTCTGATTTCCTCCCACGTATCAAGGACATGCTAGTATGTAAGTTAATTGGCTACTAAATGTACTCCTGGTGTAGGTGGGTGGTGAGAGAAATAGTGATAGAGGCATGAGAATGAGAATAGATTATAGGGAATAAATGATAGAATGGGATTGATGGAATTACGCTGAAAACCAGCATAGACTTATTGGAAGAACACCCACGACAATGATGAGGGAACTCAGCAGGACAGGAAGCATCTATGGAGGAAAATAAACAGACGCTTCAGGCTGAGACCTTTTTAAAGATCCTGATCTGCTTGACCTGCTAAGTTCATCTAGCATTTTCTGTGATTTACTGAATATTTTCATCTTTTGCAAAATCTCCTGTGCCCTCATAGGTTTATGGACTGAATGGCTTCCCTCTGTATACTTAGAAAATATATGTATAAATTAATAATCCTTCACAGCTCTCCCTCAGCAAAACACCCACATCTGCATCAGCCACTTTCACCAGACATTTACCACTTCACAAACATTCCTTTTGTTCTCTCCATCTCTCTTCCTCTGCAATTGGAAATATTTCTGATTTCTATATTTTCCTAGTTCAATGAATTAGGCTGAGAGATTAACTCTTTTACTCTCACCACTGGGACTATCTGATCTGATGACTTTCCATCATTTTCTGTTTCTATTACAAATTTGTTTTTCTTTAAGACTTTTGATAATGACTCTTGTTCTGGGTGAATAGTCTATGAAGCACAGTAATTGAGACTTGAACAATAGATAAATTATGATGAATGAATATTTGAAACCTTGTCTCATGATGTTGAGCATATCAAGCTGGTTTTCATTCAGGAAATTAAACAGGTGATTTAAAACTATATTAGGATATATTTGCCTTGAAATTCAATTGCATCGCATTGAGAGTATTTTTTAACGCTTAACGTGATTGCCTTTACCCAGGGGGAATCTGCCCTGAAAGACATGGATTGAGCAGACATGGAGAGGAAGCTTCAATTAGTAGAAGAGTCTAGGATTGCAAACACAGACTCAGAATAAAGGAATGTTCCATTATAACTGAGATGTGGAGGAATTCCTTCAGCTAGAGGATGGTGAATTAGTGAAATTCATTTCCAAAGAGGGCTGTGGAGCCAAGTTATTGGGTGTAATTAAGCCAGAAAGTGAAAAGGTTCTTGATCAGTAAAATGAATTAAGGGTTCCAAGGAGAAGTTGGGAAAATAAGCATTAAAGAAAATAAGGCATGATTGAAAGGCAGAGCAGACTTGATGGACTGAATAGTTGCTCTTACATTTTATGGCCTTATCGAGCCATTCACCAGAAATTCCATTTTCAGAACCAAATGTAGGTCATCCATGCATGTTCCATACAATTTCATCCCACTTCCTTTGTAATGTTCCATTTGAAAATGAACTTCTGCTGAACTGTCTTGCAGCTGTCCTGGGAGGACCATTCTTTAGTGAAGCCACACTGAATTGGGACTGTATTAAATAACTTTGTTTGTCAGCTACTAACCCATTTCCACTCCCATGTGACGTGCACAGACACCATCCAATGCTGACCACAAGGCCTTTGACCTTCCAATTCCTGACACCTGACATTTCAAGCCTTATCCCTGCAAAACTCTCAGAGGGAACTTTGAAAGGGAGAATAAAGCTATATTTGCGTACATTATGTTTTCTAACTTCAAAACATTAAACTAATTCAACAGAAGTTATGGGAGTCCAGGAATGCGGATCCAACATAGTGTTTACTTTAAGTGAGGCATGCAAGTATCATGTGGTGATGATGTATGCAATTCACATACTTATACATAAAACCTATAACGAATGATTTAAATGAACAAGATTGATTTATCAACCAACATATATGCAAGGTTACTCAAATATTAAGGAAATATTAAATACATAACACTCATCCCAGCTTAGCTATAAACTCCAACTCAATAGAGAATTCATCAACTATATATACACAATATACTATATAATATTATGACATCCACAGCACAGTAAATTTTAAACTGTCCCATTCAGGTCTAAAGATTTAATCACTGTGGAGGATTTCTTACTCCTGTGGGATAAGGTCTTTCCTTAAAAGGGGGAATCATTATGCTTATAGGTAAAACACATGGCCATGAAACAATCTCAGGTGATGTTTGTAGGAGTTGACTCTGAGACTGCTGGAAGAGGTTCTGACAGGGGTAGCCAGCACTCTTCTTCTCTCCTTTTCTTCTAGTTTGTGCATCTTGATCTTGGGAAGGTGTATTTAGTTCACTGGATTATTCTCTTATTAATCCTTCTATTTCTCCCTTTACAATCTGATCTCTCCTCTTGGTTTCCTCATCCACAATATCATGTGATGAATCCTTTGTTTTTGTATCTCCATTGACTCCTTTTTTATTGCATTCCATTCATTCAGCTGGGCTTAAGTCCTTGCATTTGCCTTTTCAAGCAGCTTTTTGCCTCCCACTTGAAGTTCATGCAATGATCTTAATGCATTCAGAGTAGACTCTGAATACCCACAAAACTGAATGTTTGGAACTTCCCTGAAGTTCCTTGAACTCTCTTCCAGCTTAAAATGTAGCTAATTTTCACAAGTAACTGGTTGCTTAACATAGCAGAAGCTTTCTAAGATATGGTTCCTACAAAAACTTTTGTAGTCTACTTTCAGCACTTTCACAATTCCTCTAAGCAGCATGGTCCTTCCTTGGTCCAATATGCTTTCCAATCAAAGGCAAAGAGGTTGGCACCAACACCTGTTTCTCCTCTGTTGTGCAATGGTTCATGGTGCTCAGCATGGAGATGGTTGTGATTTCATCCAGTACCTTTCTTAATTCACTTTCAATTGAATTTATTGCAGGGGCATGCAGCATGCAAATGTTGGATCGATCTCCATTCAAGTTGTAGTTGTCTTAGGTTCTCCTCTGTTAAACAATAGTCCATGGTGTTCAGAATGGAGACAGTGGTGGCATCATCCAGCACCCTTCTTAATTCACTTTCAGTAGACTTTATCATAGGAGATGTGGCATGAGAATATTCAATGGACCTCCAATCACGTTGTATTTGTCTCAGTCAATCACATCCAAACAATTTTGGTCCTTCTGCTTTTATACCCTATAATCTCAAAGTGGCTTGTTGGCTGTTGTATTTCATAGTTGTAAATATAATTCCCACGTGGGTTATCTTTTATGCAGTTGGATATTGCAGGCTTCAGTTCAGTATCTTTGAAATGCTGTTCAAACTCATTTTGTGGAATGACTGTAATAGCCAAACTACTGTCTAATTACATTTTAATTAATTTGCCATTCACTTCTGGTATAAGCAATATTACTTGTCTTTTTTTTTGAAATTTTCCCACTTAAATCTCAAGGCTAGCCAAGTCCTGTATTACTTTCAGCTTTATCATATTTTCATCAATATTGTGTAGATTAGTGCTCTTTTTGAAATTAGAAATTTTAGCTTTTCCTTTTCCCTGAGCAGACCATTTATTTTTGACTGTATGACATGCTCTTTGTATGTGTCCTATTTTGTTACATTTTCTGCAAGTTTCACCTTTAAACCTGGATTTGTTTGGTGTATGTGAGACCCTGCCACAATGGCAACATAACATTTTTGTTGCAGCTGGTTTTTGTTTAGAGATTACAATTTTCTTTACGCTCACTTTCATTCTGGACTGCAATTCATTTGCATCTCTGGTGTTCCATTGAAATAGTGATTTCAACTGCCCTTTTAAATATAAGTTGTACTTCAGTTAGGAGTTGTTTTTGAATGCTTTCTTGTAAGAGTCCACAAACTAAACAATCTCTCAGTGATTCATTAAGTCCATTACTGAACTGACTATGCTCAGACAATCTCTTCAATTCAGCCACATACACTGAAATGGACTCCCTTTCTTTTAGTTCCACTCATGAAACCTAAAACGTTCTGCACTCTTAATGGCTTCAGTCCGAAATGTTCGTGCATTACCTTGATAATATCAGCAAAGCTTATTTCGGCTGCTTCGGTTGGAGCAGTCAAATTTCTAAGAAAACTGTACGCTTTTAAACACAATGAACTCAGTAAAATTGGTACTTGTTTCTCTTTGGCTATTTTATTTGCTTCAGAATTTTGTTGAATTAGCTAGATCCCCTTTGTGTAATCAACCGTGTCAATTTTTCCGATATAACTAGCCATTCCTATGCTTTTTTTAACTGATTATTATCACCCAGTACTCACTCTTTATGAACCAGTGAGTCCTTCCACTTTCCAACCTTTTTTAAAAAAAATTCAATCATGTTTTCCCTTCCGAAGGACACCTGCTGGGCTACGTTTCTTTCGCTTGAGCATCTTGCTGTATTTCAACGGGTCGGGAGCTGCCTCAGGTTCATTCTAAAAAACTTCATCACCAACATTATGCTTTGTAAATTCAAAGCATTAAACTAATTCAAAGGAAGGTACGGGAGTACAGGAATATGGGTTCCGACTTCGTGTTTACTTTAAGCGAGGCATGCACATATCACGTGGTTTAGTGATGACATATACAATTCACATATTTATACATGTAACCTACAATGAATTATTTAAATGAACAGGAATGCATAATCAGCCAATATATTACTCACACATTAAGGAAATATTAAATACGCAATAGTGTTATTGGTGACCCTGTGATCTCTATCACTGAGGTTGACATTATAACGTCTTTCATAAACCTTCACAAGGCATTAGGCCCTGATGGTGTACCTTCATTGCAAACAAGTGCCAACCAACTGGTGGGAATGTTCAAGGACATCTTCAATCTCTCACTGCTTCATTGGGAGTTTCCTACCTCTACAAAAATGCAATGACCTTAACAGAGCTCAAGGAAAGCTCAATCACGATCATGCACTTGCACACACATGTACTGTGATGAAGTCCTTTGAGAGGATAGTCATAACTAGAATCAACTTCTGCCTAAGCAAGGATCTGCACCCATTGCAATTTGCATATCACTACAATAGAACCACAGTAGATAAAATCTCTGTGGCTCTTCACTCCCCCTTGGATCATCTGAACAATAGCAATTCCTTCATCAGGCTGCTCTTATTGATTACAGCTCAATGTTCAACACCATTGTATCATAAGTACTAATCAACATGCTCCAAAATCTAGGCCTCTGTACCTCCCTTTGCAACTGGATCCATGATTTATTCATGGAGAGATTCCAATCACTGTGGATTGGAAGTAACATCTCCTCCTCACTGGTAGTCAACACCTGTGCACCTCAAAGATGCATGCTTAGCCCACTAGTCTACACCCATGACTGCATGGCCAGGCACAGCTCAACTACCATCTGTAAACTTGCCAATGACTCAACTGCTGTTGGCAGGATTTCAGATGGTGAAGAGGAGGCATACAAGAGTGAGATAGATCAGCTGGTTGAGTGGTGTCACAAAACATAGCACTCAGTAAGACCAAAGAATTGATTCTGGACTTCAATAAGTGGAAGATGAGGGAACACACACCAGTCCTCAACGTAGGATCAGTGGAAAATGTGAGCAGTTTCAAATTCCTGGGTGTCAACATCTCTGAAGATCTAACCCCCAACCAACATATTGATGGAATTATTACAAAGGGAAACCAGTGGCTATATTTCATAAGGAGTTTGAGGACACCTGGTATATCACCAAAGACGCTCATAAATTCTCATTGTTTGAATCACTACCTTGTGCTGAATGAGAAGGATGACAGCACAGGATCAGAAAAAGCTGCAGAAAGTTGCAGACTCAATCATGCCAACTCAATCATGGGCTCTAGCCTCTCCAGCATCAAGGAGATCTTGATGCTCCTTGATCAAGAGGATCAAGGATCAAGAAGATTCCAAGGCAATGCCTCACAAAAAGGCAGCATCCATCATTAAGGACCCCCATCACTCTGAACATGCCCTGTCTGATTGCTACCATCAAGGAGAAGGTACTGGAGCCTAAAAACACACACTCAATGTTTGTGAAACAGCTTTTTCCCCTCTGCCATCAGATTTTGAATGGACAATGAACCCATGTACACTACCTCACCTATGTTTTTTTTTCCTTGTTTTTGATCTCTTTTTGTTTGAGTGATTTAATTTAGTTTATTATATGTAGTTCTTATTGTAGTTTATAGTTT
>JAUOBT010000358.1:35305468-35315542 GCA_032362145.1 Hypanus berthalutzae
CTAACACAACCTCAGTAACTTATTGTATAGTTTCATCTCTGTGCTTATGGAGTCACCTTCAGATCAAATTCCTGTCCCTGTCTGTCAGGGGCATATGGAGTGTGAATGCATACAGTTTTTCCCCTGGGATTAGGAATCAAGAACACAAGGGCATAAGTTTAAAGTAAGTGGGAAAGGCTTAACAGGAGCTTGAGTGGTAACATTTTTACACAGAGGATGATACATATGTGGAATAAGCTGCCAGAAAAGTGGACGAGGTAGGAACAATAATTTATTAAAGACAGATGGTCAGGTAAAAGGATTGGAAAGGTTTAGAAGGTTATAGGCTAATCATTAACAAATGGAACTGTCTTGGATCAGACATCTTGGCTAGTATAGGCCAGATGGGCTGAAACAGTGATCTGCGAGTACATAATTCAGCCATCACAACATCATGTATATTAGTAGGTTGATTGGCCAGGTAAGTTTCCCCTAATATATAGAAGAGGGGTAAAATTTTGAAGAAGACTTGACAGAATGCAAGGAGAATTTTTTTTAAAAAAGTAGGATTAATGTGGGATTAATTTAAATGGATGTTAATGGTCAGTGTGGATATACTGGGCTGAAAAGCATGCTTCTGTACTTTATACTCCAAGACTCTATAACAATATTTCTTTCTGTTCTACTTTCCCTCATTTTCCATAGCTGCGTGCCACAGCAAACTTTTTCTTTAATTTCGTATCCAGTTTACCACTAAGATTGTATCCTTCAATGGCTTCATAATCATTTTCTTTGTCTCCATCTCTACAGAAATCCTATTCCATGTCCTCAACAATGTTTTCTTTTCCACTGATAATCTCCTTCACTTCCCTATTTCTACACTCATCATTTTCAGGAAATTGAGAAGTCTCAGATAGTCAGTATTTTCTTACAGATAAAATGAAGATTACAACATAATTCCAGCTCTAGTGAATTCATCAGTCACTGAACTTGCTAGCATTGGGAACTACTTGAAGTGAGGTATCAACCATCGTACTGATTGGGTCACACAATATTCAAATATATTTGCACATAAATTTTTTCTTATTAGTGCATTCATGCCAAAATATGACACTGAACAGGTAACAACACCAACACTTGACAAGAAATTTGAGTCCAAGAGCTGAAAGTTAACGTAGCAGCTCTATCTAGCCCTGATTGGACCACAATTGGACTCTTGAGCTCACCTCATTATAGGAAGAATGGGGAAGCTTTAGAGAGGGTGCTCAGGAGTTTCACCAGGATGTTTCCTGGATTAGAGAAAATGTCTTATCAGGATAGGCTGAGCAAAGTAGGGGTTTTTCTCTTTGGAGCAAAGGAGCATGAGAGGTAACTTGACAGAGATGGACAAGATGATAGGAGACATAGATTGTGTGCATAGCCAGAGACTTTATCCCAGGACAGAAATAGCTAATTCCAGGGAACATGATTTTAAAGTGTTTTTAGGAAAGTATAGGCAAGATGTCATTCTTTAAACAGACAGTGATTAGAGCAGGGAATGCCTTGCCAGAGGGAAGAAACACTAAGGCATTTAAGGAATACTTAGATACACACATTGATGATAGAACACTATATACAAGAAAAGGGTTAGATGGATCTTAGATTAGAACACTGTGGGCCAAAGGGCCTGTACTGTGTTCTAATATTCTATGTTCTATGTTCTAAATTCTGCAAAAGAATTTTGTAGAAGAACTTGAAATAATTCTTATTTATGTATAGAGTATATAAAGAAGAATTCCTTCAAATTGTGCAATATACTGAGTCTCAGTCACAGCTATTGATATTAGTTAGCTTTCATCAGGAAAGATTCCTAGGTCAGGGGCCAAGGCTGATGGTCTGGGATGTCATAGGGCTTAACAGGAGATGAGAAGATAATGGTACAATTATAATCACATGGATCTAAGTCTCAAAGAACAGAGAGTTTCAGTTTTAGAGCCTCTGGGAAGAGAAAAAGTGTGGTGAAGTAAAATGATCAGAATTTGTGAATGTCATCAGTAATTTTGTGGATTTAATTTGGCATCTAAGTTATCTTTCTTCTTTAGAGAGCAGCCACATTGTCTTGTATCTAGCCATGTAATTTCAGAACTTATAAATGCACTAACACATCTCCTTTCAGTTCAGACTGGACACTTGTATTATTTATACATTTCTACAATCAGTCCAAGGGCACTCTGAACTCACATTGGATAAATTAATGCTAAGCTCAGTTCGTAACTTGTTTTATTCCACAATTAGATGACAGAGCAACGAGTATTGTAAAAATCCCTCCATTCCCTTTGACCAATATATATGTGTGCAATGTCAAGCTATAAAGATCTTGCAAATCTATCTTCCTCCAGTCTTACGTAACAAATTGAATAATATCTTTGCATTCAGTCCAACAGCCTCAAGCAAAACTCCGCTTTTTGCAACCACTTGCAGTCTGAGAGTCTGCACGGCCCTCATTATAAAACCAAGCTTATTCTCTTGGCATCTGTGCTCTGATTATTAATACCTCTCTCTCTCTGTCAGAAAACTTGTTCCTCTCACTACCAACAGGGATCAAATAGGATTGAAATACAATAGATTTAAGTCTCAAGCAAGCTACTAAATTGCATCTTTTTTTTTCCTTCTTGCTTTGTCTTTTGGTAAGCAACTTTTGATTGGTATAACCATAATTTTTACTGGGTGCCTCCTTTGTTTAAGAATTTGATTTTAAAGATTAACTCCTCTCCCTGCCCTCTTTGTAGAAAAGCAAGAAACATGGTAAGAGAAGAATTATTTTTGAAAATAATCCATAATGTTATTAGAAGCCATGAAGGGTGAAAATGTTAGAAGCAGGTCACACAACATCTGTGGAAAGAGAAAATGCCAACATTTCAGGTCCTGGCCCTTCTTCAATACCTTTCTACACACGAGCAAATAGCTTCAATTGTACCCTGATATAAATGACAATAAACAAATCTCTTTAATCCCAATATCGGGAAAGAGAGAAAAGAGAAGTTATTTTAGACAGCAGAGAAAATAGAACCCAATGGATTAGACAAATTTTCATCAGTCATTGAATTAAGTTATTTTATATTACTGTAAGTAATCTACATTCTGGCCAAATTTCAGTTTAGCTTATGATTTATTGGCAATCTGCATGAAAGAAAAAATAGTAATCAAATATTGGATACTTCGCTAGATTCGTGTCACTCTGTGATGTAACTGTGAACTAACTCAGTGTTCTAACTGAGGGTACAAGGGCATTTCTAGGGTAGTCCGGAGAAGTACATGTATTAAACTTCCTGCCCTGGATTAGTTCACTGCCTCATAGTTTCTCATTCCTCATTGACTATTGAAAGACTGAAATATATAATGGTTCAACATTTGATGGTCATTCAATCTTGATTATTTAGTGCTGAGGTAATTCCCAAAATTAGCGAAGCAATGAATAAAGATTTGATGTTGAGCTTCTCTCTTACAGTCACAAAGCATTTTATTCAAATGTAAAATCCATTTCCAGGAGAAACATGTATTCAAGAATCTATTCTGTTTCCCAGATCTAAATTCAGATTCACTTTTTCCCCTGATCTTTATTCTTTTCTTTCCTGAGGCAGTTGATTCATACGGAAGGATACAGTTCCACATCACTTCTATATTGCTCAAATTCTGAAGTAAGCCAGGGCAACAACTGTCAGGAAACTACTCACCATCTTCACAACTGAGCTCTCTCTGGCAGTTAATTGAAATCCTTTTACACACAGATTTCCAGCAGAGCCCTTTGATGTGGATCAACCACAGAAGCCTTGGATGCTCCCCTACCCCACCCCTTTCACCAATCTATTTAAAATAAATCTAATTACTGCATTCTATTCCTGTTCTAATTAGGATGAATTAACTCAACACAGAAAGCGAAATCTTCATGTTCTGCACATTTCTATTTAATTCAGAGTTCTGCATTGATCTCCTGAGCTGCACTATTTTAGTCCTAATTTTAACTCTTCCAAGTGTCAAATCCAAATGATCTCAATGCTGATGCTCCTCAACGGCTTAAACAATAAAATATCTAAAATTATCCACTTCACAAAGGATATTTTTCAGTGCAAGTCTACACATGTGGAGCTGGAAGTCAGTTTCAGTCTGAACTTTCTTTCTCCTCTTTTTGTTCTAAATCTTAAAGTCTCCCTCCAATTTTCAAGCATCTTGGGTTTTTCCAGACTCTGGAGAGATTTTACTTTTCTGGAACATTCCTTCTGGTATGAATCCATGCAGCATTGTTTACTGTAAAACATAAATAGGTTCATTAACTATACAAGTTCCTGATCATAAAGTAATAATTTATACCCTGCTTCCTTTCTTGTGCTTTGTAATCCATCTCAAAGCAGTTGAAAAGTAGCAGAAGCTCTCAGATGCAACCATGTATCTCAATTCACAGCAGCTACTTTCCACAATTACTTCCCAATGTTCCTTTTATCGTCATTCTTGCTATAGCAGCACTTTGGATTTTTCTGTTGCTGATGAATTCATGTATTTTCCTCTGAGGTATGTTTACTTTTCTCTCTATTTACATCTCAAAGAAAGAGTTGTAATTAAGTATCTTTCACAGCTTTAGTGCTGTACAGAAATTAAGCCCTTTTGGAGGACACTAAAGGTTGTAATGCTCACAATGTATGTCCACCGCACATCACATGTCACCCATTAAGGGGTTTTATTTGTTATGGGTGGTGTATAATCTTAAAAAAAAAACAAGCACATAATAAAGTTAGCTGGCCATTTCCACTGCTAAAATACTTCAATACTATCTTTTATAAAAGGCTTTATGATGCAAACCATGCCCTTAAAATGCATCTGTTTTTTAGCAGATCTTCATAAACACAACTGCATCCCTAGCATAAGAAAGCATATTTTAAGAAAGCATAATCTCTGATCCTTATAAAGTGCAGTGCTTTCCATGTCACCATTTGTCTGCCATACGTAATTTTCTTGTATAGGTATGTATTGTTAACTTTCATCAGGAAGCTGTTTAATGGTGACCTTGAATACTTCACCTGCAAAGGTTTTAGTCACTCACTGAAAGTAGGGTCTTCCTTGTATTTTTAATCCAGCCCTCCATACTCACAAATTTCCAGATTCACAAGACAACCGTCAGTGTAAGGTCCAATTGCTAACTTTACCACACTTGTACCAGAGAAGCTAAGGCCAAGTTTACTTTATCAGTTAACTCAGGACCAAGAATCAATTCTTCCGCAAAATTTGAGCATTGTATCTCATAGAAACAACCAGCAAGGTGTTTATCCCTTCAGCCAATGAAAATCTTGTCCCTTGATATTTTCAAATTCTTTCCTAACTTTCCCATGAAACACTAGCTTTGGATATTTCTGCCATATCAATTGCAAGTGTACTGCAGAGTGTGATATTAAACAGTGGTGAGTGATGTTCCAAATTCAGTATATTGTCTTCATTGTCTTGTGCAAGGCAAGGTCAGGTCAAGGTGCTCCCAGTCCAAGTCACTCCATTGCCCGGGAATTCAATTACATGATGCTGTTTTGTTCAGTTTAATCAAATTTCCCCAAGTGAAACATGATAATGAGCAGTTCTGGTTTGCTCTGCGACACTTGAAGAATTCAACAAGTCACTTCCAGGCATGAGACCTGAAATCGTTGATGTGATTTGTATTTCATATATCATTCCCCATGATGCATTCTGCTTGGGGCTTAGAGAGAGGATTAGGATCGTCTTGTCCTGGTTATATCGGTTACTGGGTATTTCAGGGGCATTATCTGTAAAATGCGAGTACGGCAAGCTCAGAGAAGAAAGGAGATAAATCTTCAGTTCTAATCACTGCCGACTCCCAAACCATCCAGGGAGGTTCCCTAACCCCATGACTTGTACCTTTCCCTCCCAAACTCTATCCATCCTGCAAATTTCCTTTTACTCAATTTTCCCAGCAACGTTGAGCACATCTACAAGGAGCACTGACACAAAAAAGCAGCGTCCATCATTAAGGACCCACATCCAGGTCATGCTCTCTTCTCACTGCTGCCATCAGGACGGAGGAACTAGAGTCTTAGGTCCCACACCACCAGGTTCAGGAACACTTATTACCCCTCAACCATCAGGCTTCTGAATCAGTCTGGATATCTTCACTTACCTCAACTCTGAACTGATTCCACAACCTGTAGATTCACTTTCAAGGACTCTACAAGTTATGTTCTTGGTATTATTTATTTACTTGTCTGTTTATTGTTACTTTCATAATTCGTCTTCGTTTGCACATAGACTGTTTATCAGTCTTTCCACGTAGTTTTTCATCGATTCTATTGTATTTCTTTATTTCAAAGGTTTCAAAGGTGCATTTAATTTCAGAGAAATGTATACAATATACATCCTGAAATGCTTTTCCTTCGCAAACATCCACGAAAAACAGAGGGGTGCCATAAAAAATGAATGAAGTTAAATGTTAGAACCTCAGAGTCCCCCTCCCCAGCTCCTTCCCTTCCATGTATAAGCAGCAGCAAGCAACAATCCCGCCTCCCCCACCAGCAGAAAAAAAAGGCATCAGCACCCGCCACAGAGCACTCAAGTGTGAACAAAGCAACAGCAAAGACACAGCCTTTGCAGTACTCCAAAGACTACTTGTTCACCCAGTATTTGACATACCACAGGCTCTCTCTCTCCTTAATAAGGGAGAAAGAAGTGTCCCCATTTTACAGTGAGAGGGGAGACATAACAAAAAACTCACTGGTTTACAATGTTAAAAGTCCGTTGCATCGCTCTTACTAAGCTCTATGCCCAAAGATCTCAGTTCTCTGGGCACACACCCAAAGTTCTTCTGGCTCCCACGACACATCGGTCTGTTGGGACACCAACCTTCATTCCATCCGTCTCCAGAGCCCCAAGATCCTAGGGCTCCAAAGGTGAGCTGAACTCTCAGGCCACACACTTGGCCTGTCAGATCATGAAATCCCAAGCGCGTGTCCCATTCCCACAAAGAACCTGAGAACTGCATTGAAGTCTGGGAAGAATTTGTAATTATTTTATTATTATTGTCACATGTATGAGGGACAGAACAAAACTTTGTTTTTTTTTGCTATCTACACAGATAAATTTCACAACATCAGTACATTATGGTAGTACAAAGGAAAGTATAAAGTACTAAGTAAACTAGATTAACGAAGTACAAATATGTCACCATACACAACCCTCAATTTTATTTTCTTTTGACCATATGCAACAAATCCATAGAATAGTAACAATGAATGATTGTTAAATTAAGGCTTTCAACAGAATGCAGAAGACAGGAAACTGTGCAAATATAAAAAGAAGAAACAGCAATATAAATGAAGAAGCAATAAATATCATGATGACATGAAGATTCCTTGAAATTGTGTGCATTGGTTGTGGGAACATTTCAATGATGGGTTAAGTGAAGTTATCCACTTTGTTCAAGAACCTTAAGTATGGTTTCATATGGTGAAAGAGACTTGAATAAATGGGATAACATCACTCAGCTTTACAAAAACAATAACAAAATTTAGAATATAATGTGATATAATTATAGAGGAAGTGAAGTGCAAGTAGACAATAAGATGTAAGACCATGATGAGGTATATTGTGAAGTAAAGAGATCTTCTTCAACAGTCAGGTTTTGCTGTATATTCAGTTCAGAGTGTGCCACTTTAAGCATTTAGTTAGGTGACTCAAGTTTGAGCTTGAACATTTTGCACTTATTTGGTGCAACTCGGGAGTGGTGGAGTGTGAAATGATAGGTGGTGGAGATGTTGTACAACATGGAGAAACAGGAAAAGAAAATTAGGTTTGCAGTTGCACAAGAAGGAGGGGGAGGCAGCCAACATCTCCCACTTTCCATCACCCTCCTTGAAAAAGGAAAGGTTTCTGAGGGCTCATATAGGAGTCTGTGAGGGAGGGTAGGAGTGAAGAGTATATTCTCAATAGAATAAAATGGAATAGATGATGTCAAGAAGCATGAAAAAGTGGAAAATTCCAGCACATGGGAACTGAGAGAGCAAGGGAGGCTCATAGGAGATTGATAGGGGATGTGCCCATCAACATTAAAAATCTGTCTTACCATGAGAAGGAAAGGAGAAATTTCCACATCAAAGTAAGAGGTTGGGTTTGAGCTAGGATAAAGGTTTGAACCTCAGTAACATGAGGAGAAACAAAGATGGGTGGTAGGAGAGAAAACTGGATGAAAAATTCCACAGCACCTTGTGGGCTATTCTATTTATTTCTAAATGAGGGAAAACGAAATTGTAATGGAATTGTTTATTGTTCATAATAAGCGTAAAGCAAATGAATGGTGCACAAACATAGAGAGCAGAAGGTACTGTTCTGTTCTATTGCATGCTGTTAGGATATGAACAGTCAACTCCAATGTAGATTGAATTGTGTTACAGAAATAGCCATACCAAGTGACAGTCTGAAATGTCCTCCGGACCCCATTGGTGAAGAATTGTTTATCTGAAGCAAGAAGCTGAGCAAAGCTGTTGTGGAAGCTTGTCATTAATAATACAACTCGAGGTTAGCCAAAGATATTAACAGGGACTTGAGGGGAGGTTTACGATTCAGTTGTGCATTTATAGAGTTGGCAAAGGGGTATTGGAAAATTGGATAAGCAGACCTGAGGCATATTCCTTACTTAAATTGCTTCTGCACACATTTTCCATTAAGCTGTATTTGGTGCATTGGAGTGCTGGTCATATTTGTGTCACATTTTTCATAAGTCACAGAATGAATGCAAAGTAATTAAGATAATATATTTTACAAATTTGCATATTGCTGGAATTATACTTATAGCTCTTGAAGCTTATCAAGGTCTTTTCAAGGTGAAAGAAGCCATGTTGGTATTAATTGTTTCTCATAGTTTTGTAATTGTTAATAAAATTGAGATCATTTAAAATTTTTATATACATTTCAGAAAAAAGTTATTTCATAGAGAATTTAGAGGTAAAATTTGACAATACGGTTGTTCATGGCAGTGTGTTTTGTTAAAATCAATGCCCTATTTCAGAAGATATTAACATGCATACACTGGACAACCAGAACATAATATAATTTAGGGTATGATATTGATTGACACCAGCAAGGCAGTGTTAGAACTCAACACAGTAAATAACATTTTCTCTGAAATAAGTATAGCTGAACATATTCAGAATAGAAAGAAACCCTTCCAGCAATACTTAAAGGCACCATCAGCCACTCGGGTTGATTTGCTCTCACTATAACTGTAGCTCTACATATCTTCAAGGAGCTACTAAAGGACCCTGTGGTGTGTTCAGCTTTCTACGTTCTTCGGAACAGAGCATTAAATGATATATCCCCTACAATACTACATTCTAATAACAATGAAAAAGGATAAACTAATAGAAGGAGGAGGGGAAAGCAGCAGAACAAGTCTGTTAATATGTAGGCAAGTCAACACAAAACATTGAGAGACCAATTGTCCTACACGAATATCTGTGAGGGAACCATCACCGAGCCTGCTGACAGTCACAGAGAGGCAGGAGATGTTGAACATCTGGAGCAAAACCTACAAAATGCCGGAGGAAATCTGCAGGTCTGGCAGCATCCACAACAGAAAATCAACAGTTGATACTTAAGGCTGAGACCCTTCATCAGAACTGGAAGAACCTAGCGACAGCGCCAATTTTGTCAGAATTGACAGGTTTGTCAGCGCACCTGGGACACTCAGTCCATGTACAAAAGTACATGACTTACTTCAATTTTGATATTGAATGTCCAGTGTTTTCAAAGGGTGCAGAATTTGTTCCATTGAGGTGAACTTATCATGGACTGAGAAGCAATCAGTGTCCCGTGAAAGGAACACCTTAAAGACACAGTCCTTTATATGACAGTCCTTAATGTCAATCTATCTCCTATATAATGCCTGAAAAGAATTTTCTATTTCAGGAATAATGGATCATTTTCAGATCATTTCCACGCACACCCTGTATCAGTGCAAACTTGTGTCAAACAAAGCTGTCTCATTTCTCCAATGCTCATCTCAATTTATTTTGCAGCAATGCAGCTCCTTGTCTTTAACAGATGTTCTTAATGAAGCGAAGGTAATTC
>JAUOBT010000358.1:35523351-35535481 GCA_032362145.1 Hypanus berthalutzae
ACCCCATTTCTTGATGTCATTAATTAGCTCCTCTGTTCTATTGACATTGAGGGGGAAGATGTTATCATGATATCATAGCTCAAGACTTTCTGTCTCCTTTCTGTACTATTTAAGATCTGGCACACTAAAGTGGTGTCATCTGCAAATTTCTAAATAGAGTTAGAGCAGAATTTGACCACACAGTCATGTCGGTATAGGGATTATAGTAAGAAGCTGAGGACACAGGACACCAGTGCTGAAGATATCACGGAGAATTATATCTGAAGCTTGCCCTGAAGTGACATGCAGTAACATAATTGAATCAACAAACAAGACTGGTGCAGGGTTTCAACCTGAAATGTCGACAGCTCCTCTCCCCCCACAGATGCTGCCCAGCTCGTTGAGTTCCTCCAGCAGCTTGCTGCTCCCAGTTCCAGCATTTGCAGTTTCGTGTGTCAGCATAATTGAAACAGTCTGATTCAGCCTCGCAATGTTTTGGTGATGGGGTGATCAGTAACTGGTGGATGAACATTATGGCAGGGACTTAAGACGAGGACCAATCTTCACAATGCCTACATTGGGATCATTTTTGTGCACCTGTTACTGGGAGGCAGACAAGCAATGTCATAACTGAATGCAAATGGTGGAGATGAGAGAACTGTTGGTAAGGCAGAACTAAGAATTTTATGATAATGCATAGCAACCGTAAGTTGTAGAAATCTAATGTGTCAAAAAGTGTCTGGTCGGAGGACAATGCATTATCCTTTTTCATCAAAATCTTTTGGAGAGAATGAATAAATATCATCTTAATTCTGGTTTACTGACATGTCTAGGGCCTTCCCTGACATTTGGATCTGTTTTCTTTCAGCTCATGCATGGGGCTGCTGACAGGGAATGGCAGAAATCCAGAATCTTTTGTTTTCCTCTGTTTTCATCTTCCTTGTTTTCACTGTCCATTTTGGAGGTGAATGCAGATGTGAAAATGAATGCCATTTGTTTGGCTGAAAACCTAGCCAAGAAATGTGTCAAATCTGAGATTGACAGGTTTGATTTGTAAACTGTTCCTGCATCAATATTTGGCATTTCATTGCAGCCAGACACAAAAAAACTGCCAGTGGGTGTGAAGAGATCGCAGTAACCCTCACTCATCATCCCACTAAACCCAAAAGGAAAACAACTAAACTATTCTTCATAATGCTAAGTGTTAAGAATTTACAATCTTGTGGGATTATTTTGATATAAAGTCTCTGAGATGGTGTATGGACAGAGGGTTGATTTTCAGTTTTGGACTAAAAAATCATGACTGAGTTTATTTAAATGTGGTTCTTGCTCAGCTGTGACATTGGTAATTATCATTCAGATAATTGGCCCATTACTGTGTTTCTGCCGATACAAAACACTAATTATTTTTCAATCACTTAGCTAGAGTGCAAAGCCACAATTCCTGTTAGTTCAACTCATTTCGTTTCAATTGGAGCAGCTCTTTGCAATTGCATTAAAACAGCATAGCCTGCCAAGGTCACACATAAAGAATGGGCATTTTGGACAAGGCGGTAAGCAGCTGCCAGTGCTTCTGAGCAACGGCCAATTAAAAAGAAAGAAAATGACAACATGTCCTGGTTAAAGTAACAAGAACTGAAATATTAACCATTAAAATGGGCAGCAGAGTGGTACAGCTTTGAAGTCGCTGTCCTACAACTCCAGTGAGCCAGGTGTGATGCCAACCTCTGGTGCTGACTGTGTGGAGTTTCCACATTTTCTCTGTGACTCTGAGTTACCTCCCACATCCCAACAATGGATGGGCTGGTAATTAATTGGCTGCTGCAAATGGTCCCTAGTTTGTAAATGGAATCTGGAGTGGCTGATGGGCATTGTAGGGATAATAGAACATGGGATTAGTGCAGAAAATCTATAAGTGGCTGGAATCTGGGGCAACACACAAGGTGCTGGAGGAGCTCTGGACAGGAAGTGTCTGTGGACGGAAATGGTTAGTCAATGTTTTGGTTTGAGACCCTTCATCTTGAAGAAAGCATCTGAGCTGGACTAGATGAAGGGTTTCAGCCCAAGTAGATGACTATCCATTTCCTTCCATGGATATTGCTTGACCCACTGAGATTCTCCAAGCATTCTGTATGTCGCTGTAGTGTAAGTGGGTACTTATTGACAAACACAATCCCATGGGGCTGATTCCCAGCTATACCTCTAAAATCAAAGATTTGTCCCACTTTGTCCTCGGGTGTTTTCATTACAGTCTTCTTTTATGTTAAATACCCTATCTGATGTGTACTAAATTAGAAAGATCACAGTTTCAAAGCCAAATACACTAGAGGAATTTGGGAGTAAGTTTTACCAGCATTTCCCTGAAGAACTCAAATAAAAGACTCACCAACATTTGTATGACACCTTATCACCTTTTTCCAGAGAAGCCCCTAAGTGGCCAAGATACAACAAATTACTGTGCACTGACTAAGTGATAATTGAATCATAAGGAGTTGGATTTTTTTTTTATTTGTCTTCCTTACAATTAAGGTGATGAATTTGTCTGCGAAATGCCACCAAATATGTAATTAACCACACAAATAATAATTTTAAAAGAATAGCAATAATAAAAATAACAGGAATGTTACTGTTATTTCTCCACAAAGACTAGAAGTTCGATCAGTTACCATTTCAAAGGGTTCATGTCAGGGATGCAGGTATCTCAAAGGTTCTTAATTGCTGCAATTTTTTAGTCATATAATGTGGCAATTAAGCAGATTTATATTGAAATTGTAGCTTGTGTTTGTTTTCAGTCTTGCAGATAAGAGAAACTTGTTAAATCTTTTTGATTATATTTTCAATGTGTGTGGAAATTATTCCTTTGATCATTAGAGAAGTTAAGACTTTCATGTACGTGCCACCTTATACAGCAGCATTTCAATGTCAGCGGCCAATGTACAAAGTAAGTTTATTATCAACGTGTGTTATGTTACACATAATACCATGAAATTCATTTTCTTGTGGGTATTCACAGTAGATACAAAGAAATGCAGTAGAATCAATGAAAAACTACACACAAAGATGCACAATGTGCGGAGGTGACAAATTTTGCAAATACAAAATGGAAAACAAAATAGTAATAACAAATAAATAATACTGAGTGCATCAGTTGTAGAGTCCTTGAAAGTGAGGCTATAGGTTGGGATGTCAGTTCAATGTTGGGGTGAATAAACTTATCCCTGCTGGTTCAGGAGCCTTATGGTTGAAGAGTAATAACTGTTCCTGAATCTGGTGGTGTGGGACCTAGGGCTCCTGCACCTCCTCCGCAGTGGCAGCAGCGAGAAGAGAGCATGATCTGGATGGTGGAAGTCCTTGATGATAGATTTCCTATCACAGTGCTCCTTATAGAGGTGCTGAGCGGTCGGGAGGGCTTAGCTGTGATGGGTTGGGCTGTATCCACAACTTTTTCTCAACTTTTCCACTCTAGGTTATAGCTGTTTCCATACTAGATCATGACACAACCAGTCAGTACCCTCTCCACTGTGGACTTACAGAAATTTGTCAAAGTTTTAGATAACATGTCAAATCTTTGCAAACTTCAAAGAAAGTAGAGGTGTTGCCATACCTTCTTTGCAATGGCACTTGCGTGCTGGACGCAGGACGGATCCTCTGAAGCGAAAAATTCACAGAACTTAAAGTTACTGATCCTCTCCACCTCTGATCTCCTGACAAGGACTGACTCATAGACCTCCAATTTCCTCCTTCTGTAGGCAATAATCAGCTCTTTGGTTTTGCTGACATTGAGTCAGCAGGTTGTTGTTGTGGCAGCATTCAACCAGATTTTCAGACTCCCTCCTTTATGCTAGTTCATCACCAACAGCAGTTGTGTCATCGACAAACTTAAACGTGGCATTGGAGCTGTACTTGGCCTTAGAGCAGGGGGCTAAGCACACAGCCTTGTGGTGTGCCTGTGCCCTTGTTGATTGTAGAGGAAATGTTGTTGCCAATCCAAACAGACTGTGGGCTGCAAGTGAGGAGATCAAGGAACCGTTGCATAAGGGGTATTGAGACCTATGAAGCCTGGTACTCTGAGGTGGCAGTACAGAGTTCTGCTCTGATAAACTACTGTCCAACAGTTCAATGCAGCTTCCAGCCCGGGAAAATTGCCCAGGGCCAGTGCCAAGCTAAGCAAGCCAGGATGCAAGTGCATCCAGACAATTGAAGTGCAAAGGAAGAAATAACTGGCAAGAGAACTACATCTGATTTAATTTATTTACTTTAGATACAACTAATTGCTGTGAATGTTTCTAATTTTCTTTAACTCTTTCAATGGAAGAGCAGCTGCCCGCACGATTGGGAAGATTCTGAGCCTCCCAGTAGAAGATTGAACCCCTAGCCCCATCTAGAAACTGGTCCTAGAAAAGGCCAGTTACAACCTTAGGAAGTTCACTAGCTGCTCAAGAACTGGGGCTACTCTATTTTCAAGTATATTAATTGTAGAATCATCAATCTGGACCGTGGAATTACTGCCCTGAACTATGGGTCTGGGATCCTCTCTTGACGCTGGTAGATTATTTGCCTCAACCTAGAGGATTACTTCCTTGTCCTTTTCTCCATGTACCCTTCCACAGACCCTACCAATTACTCCTGTGCAGCCTTCCTTGGACCAAGCACATTGCCCTCTTAAACTTGAAGGATAACTCTCCTTAACCCTTCCCTGGAACTAATGGATTACTCTCCCATACCTGGGGAATTAAGATCTCCATCATCTACTATGTAACTTAGTCTACTATCTTATCCAACAGGAAGATCAGATCTCTATCTTTATTATCCATACATTTTGAACCTGTCTACTTTGAAACACACTGCACAGAATTGCAAAGGCGCCACCAACACCAGTCTTCCCACAGACTCTTTCTGTCCTCCATTCTTCAATGTCAATTTTGATTGAGGTGATTTACCACAAGGCCCAATGTTTGCTCACTCAACATGCTCAAACATACCTTTTCCATTTATCTTCAGTAGATTGCAGTATGAAGCACCACCATTCACTGTATTTTCCTATAGTAATTCAAGGGCTTCGGATGAAACCAACTAACTTGCACCTTTCTGGTCAGTGGCTTGATAAAACATTAAAAATTGAGCCACAAGAAGCAATCCATTCATTTACACACCATTTAAAACACATAAGTATTTATTTGATTCTCTTCTCTTTACCCTCCACTAATTTGCACTTACTTAAATCTATCATAAAATAACCCCAATAGTGAAGAAATTTCATTGCAATGCTTCGAGGAGTTTTCTTTTGTCACTGTTTTTCAAACTTATGAGAGAGCCTGGAGTGCATGGCCAAGAATCAACCTATTATCATAATTTTGGACTTTTCTGATGTGTTGTAATTGAGTTGAAAAGTATGATTGCTAGGAACGTTTGCCAATCAAGAGAAAATAATAGTATTTATAACCAAAGTCACTAAAAGCATAAATAAGGGAGTAACTTAAATATCAAAATGCTGTTGAAGGACAGTTTAGAAACTTTGTGCTGGAAGCAATCCTTGTCCATAACATAAAAAGCGCCCTTATCTACAGGAGGCAATGGAAAAACCTGTTCTGCATTCTTTATAAGAGAATTTCTTGCATTTTTTAGAATTTTCTTCTCTCTTGATGACATTGACTGAAACTGAAATATTGTTACAGGAGAGATTTCGTAGATTCATGATTGCAGAGAGCATTGTAAAGTTTCTGTTATTATTTAGATAAATCCAGGTGCCATTTCCCATTGCAGCAGAGCCTCACAACAGGAATGTGATATGTAGTTGGAAGAGCTGTTGCTGAACCTGCTCGTTTTTAAGCTTTGTCACAGAATCTTCAGCATCCACCTGAATTTCCATCCAGCAGTTTGATTTATATTTTTCATTGCAATTTGCTTCCTAGTCCTGGAAACAGCCACCTTGCCGCACTGGAATTAAAACTGGAAGCAACTGAGCCAATCGAAAGAGTGTGAATATTGGAAAATTAATCAACCCTGAACATCGACAGACCTGCCAGCAAAACCTCTACGTTCTACAGCAGAGGTTACTGGATGTCAATGAACCGTGGGAATCCACCTCTGCATTCTGAAAATCTTTAGTCTCCTCAATTCATATTTCCCCTTTATAATTTTCTTGGTCTCTCTGCAACGTGACAGTAAGATGATTCTTTGCAAATGGACAGAAACTGTTGATTCTGCCTAACCAATTCCTTGTAGAACACCAGTGTTACATTCCACAGTCTAAACTGTGCGGACTTAAAGAAAAGTGCAATTTCCTGCAACATTTGCTTTATCGTGCATGTCGGTATCATCAAAGGTCTGCAATCTTCAAGGCATTCGAACTGGAAAAGGCTTGAACTCCCAGTAGATTGTTCAGAGTTACAGAGTTCTCCCCTTAAGTAATCCAGGGGAAATGGTGGAGGTATTTACATCTGTAATGTTGCAGAAGCATTTAAATAAGCACAAGAGCAGGCAGGAAATGGAGGGATAAAGTCCATGTGCAAGGAGAGAGGATTGATTGAATTAGCATCATGGTTGGCACGTACGTGGTGGGCAAAAGGTGTTATGCACATGGTGTTATGTTCTAAGCTCAGTGCATTTCTAAAATGCTCATACTTACTTTCAGACTATTACATGGCCTTGCCTTCTTCAACCCACTGTGGGATATTTACAGTGCTGTGCAAAAGTCTGTAAAGCAATTATACTTGCAAAAATAATGAAGTGAAACATTTCTAAATATCAAAGAAGCTATAAAATGCAGTAAACAGTTTAAAAAAAAACTAAATCACATCAATATTTGGTGTAACTACCCGTTGCCTTTAAAACTTCATCAATTCTCTTAGGTGCGCTGTCATGTAGTTTTATAGGAAAATCTATTTATCAGCTTCTCTTCAAAAGAAATGTAAAAGTTCAACTTTCAAAGCAAATTTATTATCAAAGGACAGATATGTCAGCATATGCTACCACAAGATTTGTTTTCTTGCAGGCATCCACAGTAAGTACTAAGAAACACAATAGGATCGATGAAAAACCAAACACAACAGAGGTGCACAAACAACTAATGTCTAAAAGACAACAAACTGTTCAAATACAATAATTAATTAATTAATTAAGCGATAAAATATTGGGATCATGAGATGTAAAGTACTTAAAATGAGTCCATAAATTGTGGAATTAGTTCAGTGTTGGGGTGAGTGAAGTTATCCATGCTGATTCAAGAGCCTGATGGTTGAGGCTCTTTGTTCCTGAACGTGGTGGAATGGGACTTGAGGCTCCTGTATGTCCTTCCTGATGACAGGAGCAAGAAGAGAGCTTGGTCTATATAGTGGGGTTCTTGATGATAGATTCTGCCTTCCTGCAGCAGTGCTGTTATCATGTCCGCAGACAGTCTATACATGGCCCAGCCAGAACTGGACACCTTCTTGTGCCTTGTTGTTGAATTCGGCAAGATCTGCAATGGTTCAGGGTTCCTCTAGTGATGGGCATTGCTGGAGATGTTGCATAGTTTGTGGCTCAGTTCCACATTCACAAGTTGTATATGGTTGTATATCCCCATTTGCTTAGTGACACCTTCGAATGACCTACACCAGTCCCAAGTCTGTTAAGGCATGTCCGTCATTGGGGGTTGTTTCAGACTGGTGAGCCGGTCTTTCCACAAGGCGATGCTGGCTTCAAGGTAGAAGCATTCACGTCAAAGCCCTGTTTCAACCAATTCTACCATCACCACGCGCAGCAAGTAGCGTATTCAACATTCTTGTACCATTGATTTGATCATGCCTGAAGACAGAGGTCATTGACGTCAGAAACACGGGACTTTTTCCAGACTGGCATTGACTATTACATCTGCTAACGTTGAAGGCTTCTCTGCATGCTCTTGGTAAATGTCTCAGTGGTGGGAAGGGCTTTACCTCTGATGGCCTGGATGGTGTCCACTACGTTTTGTAGGATTTTCCATTCGTTCCCATACCACATCATGATGCAACCAGATAGTATATTCTCCACCACGAATCTATAGAGTTGTCAAAGTTTCAGATGATATGTCGAATCTGCGCAAACTTTTAAGGGAGTAGATATACTGCTGTGCCTTTCTTGTAGTGGCACTTGCGTGCTGGAACCAGGACAGATCCTCTGAAGAGATGATGATGAGGAACCTAAAGTTGCTGACACTCCCCACTTCAATCCCCAAACAAGGACTGGCTTGAGGAATTTTGCTCTTCCTGTAGTCAATATTCAGCTCTATGGTTTTGCTGGTATTGATTGAGACATCTGTGAAGAACAAGAATTGCAGGATGCACATTGCATACATTTCTCTGATATTAAATGGAACTGTAGAGGCATCATTCAGCCAGATTTGCAATCTCCCACCTTTCCACTGATTCAGCCCACGGCATACTTAGCCTCACAGTCATAGAGCGAGTAGAGCAGGGGTCTAAGCGCACGGCCTTATGGTGCAGCTATACTGATGGAGACTGTGAAGGAGATGTAATTGACAAGCTAAAGTGACTATGATCTGCAAGTAAAGCAATCGAGGATCCAGTTGCACAGGAAGGTATTGAGGTCCAGGTCTTTATTCATGCTTGTCAGGTACAGATGTGTACAACTGAACAAATCTCCAGTCTAATTTGTCTCTCTCTGTACACATGCAAAAATGCTGGAGAATCTTAGCAGGTCAGGCAGCATCACTGTAGGGAAATAAACAGTCAACATCTTGGCTGAGATCCTTTGTTGCCCAAAATATCAACTGTTCACTTACCTCCAGCAATGCTGCCTGACCTGCTGAGTTCCCGTAGAATTTTGTGTGTGTTACTCAAGATTTTGAGCATCTGCAGAATCTCTTGGGTCTCTCCATAAGTCCATTTCTCCAACACAGGTTACATCCTTCTCAGCTTTGCAATTGCTGGCACATCTTTGCTTTGTGATGTCCAAAACCTTCATTTCAGTAAGTCCTTTAGGAGCAAGGTTCATTTGCTTCCATTCCAGTTTTATGGGCTTGAGGCAGCTAATGAGACCAAAGTGGGAACCACAGAATCCCCAGCAGATGTAGTACACAGTTTGTAGCAGCAGCTTAAATTGTGCTTGTAAAGAGCCTAGCATAACTTCAGCACTGGCCAAGTTAAAAGAATATTACATCGGCAGGCCATCCCTGAGTAGCAAATAGGATTCCATTTTTGCAGATGTCTGTAAGTCAATTTTGTACCTAAATTGGAAAATAAGCAAAAATTACTTGAATATAGTAACTGTACCTCTACAGTATTATAGCAAATGGAATCAAAATCACATCTACTGATAAGAGCAATTATTCTTAAAAAGCAGAGAGCGAAGAAACTAGTACTGCCATTTGTAGGAATGAATGTTTGTATGCATCTCATGCTTTTGAATTTAATAACATTATGAAAGTTCATTCTTATGTATGGGTGTCTGTAAGTTGTGGCCTGAGATAAGTAAACCATATCTACCTGTCTTGCTGCTTCAGGGTTCTGTAAGCATGCATTCTATCTCTCTATCCTCTACATCTTAGTTTTCTTACTGCCTATTGTGCGCAAGGTTTGTCCTTGTGAAATATGTTGTCTCACACGTCTCCTTATTCTGCCAATTTAACCACTTCTGTGGCAGCTTTCAGCTCCCTTCCTTCTGGCCAGCAGCCTGACAGATTTGGTAGATTTTATAATTGCCTTTTTGTCTGATGTACCTCAGTGCAGAACGCTGCACTACTCTGTGTCATTCATCATCCAGCACCTTATAATGAAATTGAGGCAGACATAACCCAAGTCTTTAAGAAAACCAGCTCTTGGCCCGATAAGCAGCTTGTTTAAAACAACTTTTCAAATAAACTTCTTATGCCTCGCTGCTGTGACCTGGGTGCTGATAATCAATAAAAAAATAATAATTGCACTAGGCTTTGTATCAAGTCTTTCTGGACAAAACTGCCCAGAGTCAAAGGGAAGTCAGATATAACATGACAATTTGTGCATCTGACCAAGTCAGATTCTGTTAGTTATAACATGTCCTCCCTTGCTCCCTTTCCCGGCGATCCATAGGTCTTTGTCTTCATCATGGCATCCTGTTGACCCAAGCCAACATCCTGTACCCACCAGCAGCAGGGTGATGTACACTGACTTAATAGACAGATGAATTCCTATTTGAATTCTTCACTTCATGTCCACATCAAAGTCCAGCACAAGCAGCTTTGTTTCCTCAGTTCCATTTCTGCTTCCTACTGCACACACAAGCTTTGTATTCGAGGCTCTGATTCTCCAGACAACACCTCCACTGCCCCCACTTTCCAGTGTAACCAAATTCCGAATGAACTCTCCTGTTTTCAGGTCCCAAAGTTTCACAGTGCCATCATCTGAGCTAGTTACCACAAAGTTCTTGTTGAATTGGAGGCATGTCACTGCGCTCTGATGTTTGCTAGGCCCTAATGAGGAAAATAAATCAACAAGTCAATTGCTAAAAAAAAAGTTATGCACCGAAAATGATCTCATGTTAGTGACAGGAATGAAGTTCCAACACATCATGAACAATTGAAAATTGAGATTGAAGTTAATTTTCTGTATTAAGAGAGTGATTAATACACAAACCTGAACACTGATACTAAAAATTGCCACAAATGTTGGATGATTGACAAAGGGAGAAAATTGGCTAACATTTGCTAGGCATTTTGACAAAATAAGTTATTTTTATGATTTGTTTTCTTTTTTGTTAAAAATGTCTAAATCAGTGATGTGCTTAACTTCAGCTTAATTCCTGCTTAAATAACAACAATTTATACTGCTTTTCATGGAAGGTATTCAGACCGAATGCCCTGATCGCCCCCTCCAAAAAAACATTTACACCTGAATTCATTGTCTGTTGTATTCTCTTCCTTTTATAGCATTTTCAGCAATTGGTGAATGATCTATGGCCCCGTATTTGGGAAAAGAAAGTGACACAGTGGAGATAGATTTAAGTGCAACCCGTATATACCATAAAAATTAATCCTACCAAACAAAACTAACAAGAGGCATTTTATGCTTACAAGGAAATGATGCCTTTATCTCCTACATTTTTTAAAATATTGAAACATCTGTTAAATCCACCTGTCAGAGAATTGAGTGAAAATTCTTTGGCATATATAAAGTCCTTAGGATGCATTCTCAGGACCAAGAGCAGCAGTGGAATTCACACTAAAAAGGGCCTTTACATATACAGAGATACGTTATTAACAGTGCTGCTGTACTGGGAACATACATGAAATCTTGTTTTATATATGTATACTGTAGTGCAGGAATCTTGGGTAAATTCAGCTAAGATTCACCCCACGGAAGCAAGTGAGGGCTGGTGTAGGTCATGCTTATTGCTTATTGGTACACTGTTCAGTACCATGATGTGGGTTTCATTGCTGCGCCCTAGCCAGCATATTTTAGTATGGGCTACTGCTGGGAAACAGCACCACTACCTCCTTGTGTTGATGGACTGGCATACTTTACAAAGTTAAAATTTGACCAGATTAGTAAAACTGAATTTTTGTGCATTAGAGCATGGCTGCTCTATAGGAACAGACAGGACAGAATTATTAAGCCTATCATTTCCAAATTTTGCTTTCCACAACATCCCTTTAAGTAACATGATAGAGACTAGGTTTATGAACGACAACTCATTTTGCTCAATCTGTGTTGGCCCTGACCAGGAAGACAAAACAATTGTTGTAATCCCACTGCTTGGTGTAAATCAAAGCTCAAATTTAGAATCGTCACTCCCATATAGTTCAGTAAAGCACCTTTCAATCCATTTTCCATTTCAGCATCCAAAAGTTGAGAGACCAAATGTAAGTTGTTAATGATGTTTTGAAACGAAAAGATATTAAACAGTATAATTTTCAAAATGGATTGTCAGTGTATGTTGCTGAGCTACTTTTATCATCCAAGCTTGTATTTCTCATGGTTTCAATAGTCAAACGTGATAAAAAGCTTGCAGTTTTAAGCACTTTACACAGCCAAAGGATGCTTCAGAAATATTTTTGGATTGAAGTCACTGTTGTAATCAAATGTGTATACAATTTTAAACAAGCACCAAGACAAAATAATGTTTTTTTTTGTAAAGAGATGCAGATTGAGTACAAATTCTTGGACACCAAAGATAATTCCCCTGATAATTCCCTAAA
>JAUOBT010000358.1:35822519-35833403 GCA_032362145.1 Hypanus berthalutzae
GACAGTAAGAATCTTTTCCAGTCACAGCACAGCCTAAGGCAAGAATGCACAGGTGTAAGGTGAGAGGTAGGAGATTTAGCAGGGAAATTTTTTTCACACAGAGTGTAGATGGAATCTGAATTGAGCTGCCTGAAGGGGTGGTGGAGGCAGAAATTCACACATAAGAAGCATCCGGACAAACACTTCAATCACAAAGGCCAAGAAGCCTAATGAAGAAGAATGGGGTGAGCAGAGATGGGTGCCATGTTCACAATGGATGTCTTGTTGGATCTGTTTTTATGCTGTAAGACTGTATGACTATCTCTCCAAAGAAGTTGATTGAGATAGATTCAAAGAAGCAACATAATGTGACTAGAATGATTGAGAAGGTATTTAAAAATAGATAAGAGCTTTGGGATAATTGAAAAGTTACACAATTGAGTAAAAAGTAAGCTAGCAAGAAATATACTTTCAGTTCGAAAGGCAGATTAGTACCACAAAGCTTCCACCTCCATTCCCTGGCCTCCCAGTTTGGCCCAGTGAGGATCCCGGGTATACTTTCTGGTTCCCCTCTCACTGCTCTCTTCTCCTCACCTGCCCATCACCCTCCTCTGCTGTACCTCCTTCCTCTTTTTCTTCCATGATCCACTGCCTAGCCTACTAAATTCCTTTTTCTTCAATCCCTCATCTCTTCCACCTATCAGGTCCCAGCTTCTTATGTCACCCTCCCTCTCCCATGCACCCACCTTCCCTTCATCTGGTTTCACTAATCACCTGCCAGATTGTACACCTACCTCTCCACCCACCTTCTTATTCTGGCTTCTGCCCCCTTCCTTTCCTATCCTGACAACAAGTCTCAGTCTGAAATGCTGACTATCTATTGCCCTCCAAAGAGGCTGCCTGACTTGCTGAGTTCCTCTTGTGCGTGTTGCTCAAGATTTTCAACATCTGCAGAGTCTCTTGTGTTTGTATCCTTTAGTGTTTAGAGGATAGTGAAAAGGTCTCTTTTAAACTCAATGAAATCTTAAAGGACATGACAGAGTAGATGCAGGCAGGATGTTTCTCCTAAATGAGGGTGCTACGTCCTTGGGCAAAGTTACAAGATAAGAGATAAGCCATTTATGACTGAGATGGGCAGAAGGTTCACTTAGATGAGGTGAACCTTTGAAATTCTTATCCCCAGTGGGCTGTGGAAATTCAGTTGTGAGAATTCAAAACAGATTTCTTCACATTAGGGAATCAAGGCATGTGGTGAGAGTGCTGGGACTGTGTGCCATTATCTAGATGAATGATGGTGCAGGCTTAAAGTGCAACATGGCCTCATCTTGCCCTTATTATGTTAATTGGTAACTTTCTGTTGTAGAATATTGCTGTGATCTTGATACCATGCATACTTCATTTGCCAGACTTTACCCTCTGCCAACTGAATAGAGTGAATCTATGACTCTCTAAGAATGTTCTTTATGTTCTCTAATCCTTTGTTATCATCAAGTCCCATTGTAAGCCCACATCAGCCAATATCACATTTTTATTTGCTGACCTTATGCTTCACTTCAATCTTTGGTTCTATATTACATGAATTTCCTTTGGTTTTCTTTCAGTTCTGCACGTTCATGCTTCAGTTAAATCACTCAAGAAGGTCTCACGTTTAACTGCTGGGCTTTCTTTTCAGTGCATGCTTTGTAATCTTTGTTGGAGAAACTGTCATCAAATTCCACCTGAGTAGGTACACCACCGCCGGAGTTTCAGCCTCTGCAGCTTCTCTCGTGGAGAAAGCTCCCTATATCTGCTGCCGCTTATTTCAGGTGTATTTTCTCTCACTGGCATTAAGTACCTGAACAGCAGCCGTCAGATCACTATTTTATATAGCTGTCCCATTCACACAACATTCTCTAGTATCTGCTTGCACCTCTCAAACCCATTAGCTACTGGTCTGCCTAAGGGAGACCACTGCATGAATGGCTGCAGAGCCTCCTTCCTGCGTAATATTATAATCTTTGCAAAACTGCACTCCTTCAACACAAATAATGATATAAAATATGCTTTTGGTACTGCTTCCAATCATTCCATATACGGGATGAAAGACAAGTCCATTCAGATCCCTGGAATTGCCCATTATAATTCCAACATCTGTCATTATCAATTCCCTACATAAAAAAGCCTTCCCTCCATTTTTTTTTCAGAGAGAATCACTCTCCTCCTGCTCCCTCAAGTAACAACATCCCTACCTTATTGCCTCTTATCTGTGGGTTTTGTTTCTATTACTACACTGAAGAGAAGATGTAAGAGTAAAATTAAGCCATTTGGAGCACCAAGTCTGCTCCACCATTCAGTCATGGCTGATTCTTTCTTCAACCCCATTGTCCCACCTTTTCCCTGTAATTGTTAGCCCCCTTACCAATCAAGAATTTATCAATCTCTGTCTTAAGTACACCAAATGACTTGATGTTGACAACCCTCTGTAGCAACTAATTTGACAGATTCACCTCTCTCTGGCTAAACAAATTCCTCCTGATCTCAGTATTAAAGGAATGTCCAAGGCTGTGCCTTCAGATTCTAGGCTTTCCTACTCATGAATATATCCACTCCACTTCCACTCTATTCAGCTAACAGATTTAATTCATACCTTCAATAAGTAAGCAGTTTTGGGTACAACGAAGTGTCAATAGTCGTACCAACTGATACATGTTATTTTTAGAAGTACCTTACATGTCTTTGTACGTGGCAGTGTTCATTACTTTTTTTAATATGCTACCGGGTCTCCTCTTGCATTGCTTATGCTGAAATGATGAATCTGGGTCTTTTTGTAACAATTAGGACATTGTCAAATGTGTGTTGGGGGTGGGAGGTCTCAAGATTAATCGTCAATAAAAGACACAAAAAAATACAGACTTTACAAAAGACTTCAACAAATATCTGTGTACATACATTATTAATGTAACAGTGAGATACTGAGTTAAACTAGAAGAATTTGTTTGAACAATGAATGATAAATATATTACATACTGAGATTAATTTTCTGATTGTAGGGAGATGGTGCAAAGACTCCTTACATTTTCAACCTTCAAATGAAAGCTATAGCTGTGGGCCAGCAAGTCTACAGCTTATTTGTAGATCTTTACTTTGCACCATAGAATAGATTTCTTTGTTGCATGATTGCAATATATAAATTAAAGAGTATGAGCTGCTTACAAGAAAGTTTCAGTGTAATTGACTTTCTTTATTTACTTCCAATGAAATATGGTCATGGCATTCAACCCTGACCAGTTTCCTGAGCATTAATATGACCAATTTCTCATTCTCCTACAAACTGATGCCTTGATCTATTCCAGATGGACACCCTGGAGCCTCTTGGACTTAGTATCAGTGGAATGGCAAGATGCCCCTATGATCCCAAACAGGCCAATGTTGCACTCTTTGCTGGTAAGAATAATAACATTAACTTCAATGTGTTTTATCTGCTTTCAATTTCATAGCCAAATGAAAAGAACTATATTGAATAAGATATTTATTGGGCTAGATTGAACAGGATATGAAACACTGTTGCAGTCATTTTGCTTTTGTTAACTGGTGAATGAATTATCTGCATTGTCTGACATATAGCAGGAACAGACACCGGAAAGATGGAGACACAAGAGATTGCAGATGCTGGTAATCTGGATCAAAACACTCAAAGTGCTGGCCTGAAAAGTCCACTCTTAATTTTCTTCTAAGGATGCTGCTTGACCTGCTGAGCTCAATGTGTGAAGAAAATTGCTGGGATCAAACCACAGTTGATGCTAATCTTTACCTGGAGCACCAATGAGCTATGCTCCCTCTAGGAAGCAAGGTTGATTCCATGCATCTTTATTTCCGTTCAGTCATCCATCAGGAAAAGCTGCATGTTTGGGCATCAGCTGAAAGAAGATTGAACAACAACAACATGCAGTTAATGTGCACCCAGGAGTAGTAAGAGTTAAACTAACCAGGTTACGTGGGGATGCTCTGTTGCCATCGGAAGCATGACGACGTTTGCAGGCTGCCCAACATAATCTTTGCTGATTTGATTTGACACAAATGACTCATTTCACAGTACGTTTCAATGTATATGTAGCAAATAAAAGTTTATCCTAAACAAGAGATAAAAGGTGAAAGAAGGTGGAAGTTGAAGGGTGACCAAAGGTGTCATCACAGAAGTGAGATTGGAGGGCAGGTCTTATATGAGGATGGACACTTGTTAGCTACAAAGACAAGTTGGACAAACTTCCAGTCATCAACAAAATGACGGAAGATGCTGTCAATAATGCCGCCAATTAACACTTACTCTCCAACTACTTGTGCCAAAGTCTGACTTTCTCCAGGACCCTTTGACATGAAATCCCAGAGTACTCTTGGTCCAACCATTAATCAAAGAGCTGAGTTCCAGAAATGATTTGTGGTTGCCTGGCGTTGACGTCAAGCCAACATTTGGCAATACCATGAGCCACCCTCCACCATCACTATCTCTGCGTGGCCTGTTGCCAATGTGCAACAAGTGGGAATGATTCAATGGTTGAATACTTTGCACAGTTGTGGTCATTAGAAGCAAATAAGGGACTGAGGAGTGACCTTATAGAAGTGTATAAAATCACAAGGGTCATAGATAGGGTATATATTTAGATATGTGTACGCTTAAGAAAGCTTTAGAGGAATCGATCCAAACACAGACAAATGGAGCTAGCTTAGATGGATATTCTGGTTGGGATAGACAGTGGGCCAAAGGGCCTGCGTCTGTACTGTATTACTCTGTGACTCAAAATCACTGCAGCCCCACAGCATCATTTGAGGGTTTACTAAGGGTAATGTCCCACATCCATCCACCTTTAGCCATTTCTTCAATGAACTAGCTTCCATTACGAGGTTAGAAATAGGGGAGTTTGCTGGTGATAGGACATTGTGCAATTCTGTTTACCACTCTTCTGTAAATGTGGCAAGACTTGGCAAGCCAAGAGGCATTGGGTGTTAGGTGATGAGCACCACTAATGCCACTACAGTACTAGCTAATGGCCACCTCCAACAAAACAGAGGGAAGCCACCTTGATATTCAGTGGCATTACTATCACCAAACACTCCTCTCTCACTGTCTTGGGAAGGTCCATTAAACAGAAACTGGACTGAACTAGCCACATAAATACTATGACTAAAAGAGGAAGTCTTAGACTGGGTAGCTTGCACCAAATGAACATTGTCTATAATATATTTACTCTTGAGTGAAACTATCAGAACACTGAAGAGGCTGACACCAGTGAGGATGAAACACCTCACTGGATTTGTACCCAGCTTCCATCCACCACTGGCGCACTGTCACTGTAATATGTATTACCTACAAGATGTGACATAGCTACTCATTTAGACTATCCTGACAATAACTCCCAAACCCTTGATGTCTGACAAGAACAAGGATAGCAGGAAACACCATCAAAAGACAACTCCAAGTAAAGTTCGAGACAGGATCTGATGCCTGACAGCTGTGGCATGTTTTGCATGCCATTACTTTTTAAATAGTGAAACTTTATAACATAAGTGGTAATGATGCTTCACTCCTCAATGAGCACAATACCTTTTATGCATGCCTTAAAAGAGAGAATAAGGCTACACATGTGTGAATCCCTTCAGAATCTGGCTACCCTGTGATCTCACACACAAGATGCTGGAGGGGAATAAATTGTTGGCCTTTCAGGTCCTGTGTTCCACCAGCATTTTATGCATGTTGCTCTGGATTTCCATCTTCTGCAGAATCTCTTGGGTTTATGACCGATGTTGTCTGTCTTAGAGGCCAGTATCTGAACATCTTCAAGAGGGTAGACCCTAGCAAGAGATAAGGCCCTGATGCTGTACCTGGCTAGCTACAGAAAGCCTGGAGTTTTCAAAGTCATTTTCAAACTCTCACTGTTGTGGTCTAAAGTTCTCATCCTGCTTCAAAAGGGCAGCAATCATTCAAGTGTTCAAGAGGAGCAGGGTGATTTCCCCAGTAGCACTCACATCTACTGTAAAGAAGTGCTTCAAGAGTTTGGTTATGGCTAGAATTAACTCCTGCCTGAGCAAGGACTTCAACCAGCTGCAGTTCAGCTACCTCTATAAATGTTCAACAGTGGATGCAATCTCACTGGCACTCCATTCTGCTTTGGAGCTCCTCAAGAACAGCAAAACATATACAAGGTGCTGTTTATTGATTACAGCTCAGTGTTCAATATTATCATCCCCATAGTATTTATCACCAAGCTTCTAAACCAGGACATCTGCAATTAGATCCTTGACTTCTTCATCAGAAGACTACAGTCAGAGTAGATCAGTGTTAACATTAACTCTTCGATGACAATCATCACTGCTCTAATCTCTCTACACTCATGATTGTGTGTGTAAGCACAGCTCAAATGCCATAAATAAGTTCACCGATGACACCACTGCTTTTGGTAAAATCTCAGATGGCATTAAAGATGCATACAGGAGTGAAATAGATCAGCTGGTTGAGTGGTCACAACAGCCTTGAACTCAACATCACCTTTACAAAGGAACTGTTTGAGAAAGGGGAAGCTGGGGGAACAAACACCAGACCTCATTGAGGGATCAGTGGTGGAAAAGGGTGAACAGATGTAAGTTCCTGGACATCAATATCTCTGAGGATCTATCCTGGGCCGAATACATTGAGGGAGTCTTGAAGAAGGCACTCCAGTGGCTCTACTTCATTAGGACTTCGAGCAGATTTGGTACATCAACAAAGACTCTTGCAAATTTCTAATAGATATATGGTGGACAGCATTCTGACTGATTCCATCGTGGCCTGGTACGATGGCTTCAATGCACAGGATCATAAGCGGCTACAGAGGTTTGTAGAATCAGCTAGTTCCATCATTTGCACAACCTTTCCCACGATCAAGGATATCTTTAAGAGGCAGTGCCTCAAGGACATCACTTAGAATAGACGAAAAGGGGAGGAAGCAAAAGATTAATATTCAGATGAACTGATAATGTTGCATTTAGATTGTATGGCTTATTACAATGGTGTTCAGGCCTCCAGTCCGTTTGTCAATGGGATAGAATTTACAGGATTCTCAGACTGGTTTATGACTGATCTACACTCCCAATTTAGCCCAAACACAAATTTGGATATTATTCTAAACTGACAGAGAGAGAAAATGGTCTCGTCCTGTTCTGTTACTCATCCTTTGAGTCTTTGTTAATCTAATACACTTCCAATGTTATTGGCTATTGAATTTAGCTTTTTCAACATAGTAGCTGCTTTTGAACGAAAGTAAAGAATTCTTTAATTTCTCCCTGTAGATAATAAATTATTTACTGGAACAGTCACTGATTTCCTAGCGATTGATGCTGTTATCTACCGAAGCTTGGGAGGTAGTCCAACTCTCCGAACAGTCAAACATGACTCCAAGTGGTTCAAAGGTAGGTCAAGTCAAAACCCAGCCACAAGAACAGCAAGAATATGCAAAACAGTAAAGTTCACGTCATGTAAGATAGTGATAATGAACCCGGTTCTGATTCTGATTCACTTCAACTTGTGGACTTCTTCTAGACTCTACAATCCCCTTCCAATAGTATGTTTGATTTATATAAATACGACAGAATATGTCAATACACAGCATGCGGAGGATCTCTGGAAACCTATTAACCTCAACAAATGTCCAAGGTCACATTTTGATCAACAATCCACAAAAGCTCAATTCAGTCCTTAAATGGTACCCGGTATTAGTTTCCACATTATGAACTTCACAAGGCGTAGGTTAAGTAATACTTTGATAAGGGCATCATATGTTGCTATAGACTGCGTTAATGGAGAGTCTGGTAGTAGCACCTCTGCTCTTCACCTGTTTACACTTTAAAGCATCCGCTGTCGAATGCAATTCCACTCAAGACATGGAGCTTAGAAAATAGAGGACTATGTAGTAGGGACATTCCAGGCAGTTTCTGGAGTAGGTTACGTGGTCAGCATAATGTGGGCAGAAGGGCCTGTAATGTGCTGTAGATTTCTGCTTCTGTGTTCTATGTTCTAAGACATGAAGTTAAATGTCAGTGAAGATCTTTACAATCTTTCTCTGCTGTTTAATGTTTTGTTGTTGAACAAGTAACACATGGAAGCACCATCACATTTCTTTGCCTTGCAAGATGTGATTCATGTTTGTGTGGCAGAGATTCTGCTAAGGGGGACGGCCTATATTGCAAAGATGTCTGATCCAGATAATTGGGCTGGGAATTTGATGGGCTTGGAACAGTGAAGAGCCATGCCTCTGGGGCCCACTTCCCACTGTGAATTGATCCTGGAGGAAATTATGGCTCTTTGTATAGACCATAACACATAAAAGTTGACCAGAACAGTTACGTAAAAGAATTCTGTGTCGTTTCCACAGCATTGCTCTTAATCTCAGCCCAGACCTTCAGATGAAGAGATGAAAAGCAAATGTTCAAAGTATATCAAGTACCCAGGTGTTGAATATAACGTACTAAAATATTTATGACATTTTCTGGATGACCCAATTATATCCCTGTGCTATAATCATTCCTAGGAACCTATCAATCTCCATATAGCGTGTATTGCTGGAAATTTAAACCTGAAGTCTCTTGAATCAAAGAACATTGAGATTCATGAAGCTTATTAAAATTCACATTAATGTTCCTGGACACTTTAAAGGAGGCTATATAAAAATATCTTAAGAAAAATTAACAGAGAGAATTATGCTTCATAAAATTGAATAAGAAATTGCTGACTTGAGCTGATTGAAATGGAGTCAATTGCTTTTTCCAGACCATAGGAAATATGAGATGTACAAAAATCACTCAAAGGGGTATTTGAACAAATGAACAGCTCATACTTGCTGCAAAAAAATAAGTCACAATATAGGAAAAGTCTAATAGCCTATTATCTAATTGTTTGGAAATCTAGATGGTTTGGCATCTGTTTCAATAGGAGCTGATTCCCATTCGCCCCTTAACACACAGGAGCTGCAGTTTCTGTGCGCTCATTAATACACTGAATGCCTGGTTCCCTGCTTCCATTAATGTACTGCCACCCAAACCCATCACTCTCTTTTAACACATCAGGGCCCTATTTCCTGCACCCCTTTAACTTGCCAAATTCTTTTACATTAATATCTTTTAAAAGGGAAAATGTTAATGTATTAAGTGAAATAAAACCTAATAGTCCAGAAAATCTGCCAGTCCTTTGCCATGAAAGTCATGAACACGATAGAATCATGGAGTTTCACTGCATATTGTAGTAAGTTGTAATTATATCTTGTCATATCAGAATCATCTATTGATCTTCTCATTAACTTCAATGTTTATTCATGTTTTATCTATTTCCTGAGGTACTGGCATAATCTTAGCCATTCTAGAATAGTTCTAGATTCACTGTTGCTTTACACTAAATCAGGCCATTTTAGTCAGTATTCGAATTGTGCTCAGTGCCTAAGGGCTGAGGACGGAAGAATTCATCCACAGCTGAAAGTGCGCCATGACCTTCCTGGATAGATGGGATGCTCACCACATTCACACAGCCTGCTAACATGATGGTCATGCTCTTACGTTTAATTAAAAAAACTTATATACTGGAGAACAATTTCACGGTGTTAATTAAACCAGGGATTCACCACTTACTCGTCTCGAAATGGATAGCTTCCTAAATAAGTATGGCCAGATAGTGCATTTGATAACTTCCAACTTTTTGATAGCTCCCATGGCAATTTCATCAGAATGGTGATGCTTCTCTTTGAAGTCTTTCTCTTCTGTCAGCTGGTCATCAATTTCTGTTTTCATCATCTTATACTTTCCCTTTAATAGTCTCCTACTTATTAAAAAATGATATCAATTATGCTGTGTCATAATAATTAATAGAAACTGATATATTAATGTAGCTTCTCTTCACTGCACCTAATTATGTTTGTGCAATTTGTGATGATTAAAGTGGATTATAATGAAAACTGATTCAATACATTTGCAATAAAATGTTCATTACATTGAAAGGTGTTAAACCAATTTACAATTACATCATTTTTTTCTGTAATGGGTTAATATGTGATTAGTACAATGTCGTCCCTAATGCTGGTGATGGTAGTAGGATCAGCTCTGTTGTATCTGATTGTCTTTCAGAACCATACTTTATCCATGCGGTGGAATATGGTCGTCATGTTTTCTTCTTTTTCCGAGAAATTGCTATGGAATTTAACTACCTGGAAAAGGTAATAGGGAATTCTGGATATGTGTAATGAGCTTTGTGAGTAATATTCTTAAAGGGAATACAAAAGCAATATTTGTGTCCTCAATCTTAGAAATTAAATTTTTATTATTTAGATTTTGGAGAATCTTCATCCTTGGCTTCTCATTCAACAGTCAACTATAGCCTGATTACAGAATGTGGTGCTCAAGAAAATATGTGATGAGAAAGGAATTTTGAATGTCAAATGCATTTCCTGCATCATAATGCATACAGCCAACATTTTTCGGATCTCCTTGGTTACTGCAATCCAATCAAACACCAGAAATGCATTCTAGAATCCATCACTCTGATTTCCTCCAATAATATTGCAATGCCTTCAACAACAGTAATCTGTTCCCATAGTGCTCATCCCATTTCCAGCCCTGACATCTGATCATCCAAGTTGAGTTTGTTACTTAGATGGACAGAAGGGCTACTACATGCACAGATCAAACAGTGGAGGAGGAAATATAACATGAGAGTCTTGTCTGGAATGAAGTTTGACTTTTTTTTATGGAGGTGCCATTCAATCAAACACAATCTGTATAAGACAGACAAAAAACCTGGATGAACACAGCAGGTCGGGCAGCATCCGTTGAAAGGAGCAGTCAACGTTTCGGGCCGAGACCCTTCGTCAGGACTAAAGAAGGAGGGGGCAGGGGCCCTATAAAGAAGGTGGG
>JAUOBT010000358.1:36553138-36563155 GCA_032362145.1 Hypanus berthalutzae
CACTTGATTCCAAACAATTATTTTGTTGATCATTATAGAATATCTCTCTGGTGCTTCCCTCTCCTTCCCTTCTCCCTTCCCCTTTTCCCAACCATGATTCTCCTTTCCCTGCCCTCTTCCCACTCTCAGTCCACAGTAGTGACCCATATCAGAATCAGATTTATCATCACTTGTATCTTGAAGTTTGTTTCTTTTTGCGACTGCAGTACAGTGCAAATTATAAGATTACTATGGTACTGTGCAAAAGTCTTAGGCACATATACGGTGCTGCTAGAAAGTTAGTGAATCCTGTTGAATTTTCTCTTTCCGCATAAGTACTACCTAAAATATATTCAGCTATTTATGCAAGTTCAGAATTAAAGAGAACCTGATTAAATAAATAACACAAAAACATTAAACATGTTCATTTATTTATTGAGAAAAATTATCCAATATTACATGTATTTGTTGGGAAAAGTATGTGAACTGTTGTTTAACATAAATGGTGTGACCCCCTTATACAGCAATAACTTCAACCAACCATTTCCGATAACTGTTGATCAATCCTGCACATTGGCATGGAGGAATTTTAGGCCATTCCTCCTTACAAAACAGTTTCACGTCTGGGATGTTGGTGGGCTTCCTTACTTGAACTACTTGCTTCAGGTTCTTCCACAACATTTCTATAGGATTAAGGTCAGGACTTTGACTCAGCCATTCCAAAACAGAAGCTTCCTTCTGTTTAAACCATCCTGTTGTTGATTTACTCTTGTCTTTTGGATCATTGTCTTGTTGCATTATCCAACTTCTGTTAAGCTTCAGGTAATGGACTGCTACATCCTCCTGTAAAATGTCTTGGTACACTTTTGAAGTCATAGTTGACTCAACGATTGCAAGCTATCCAGGCCCTCGGGCGGCAAAACAGCCCCAAACTCTGATGCTCCTTCCACCATGCTTCACAGATGGGATGAAGTCTTGGTGTTGGTGTGTAGTGCCCTTTTTTCCTCCAAACATAGCAATGTGCATTTCTGTCAAATAGTCCAACTTTTGTCTCATCTGTCCATGGAACATTGTCCCAGACGCAATGTAGAATATCCAGTTGGTCTTTTGCAAAGCTTGAAACATGCAGCAATGTTTTTTTTGGAGAGCAGTGATTTCCTCTGTGGTGTTCTTCCATGAACACCATTCTTGTTCAGTGTTTTTCATATAGTGAGCACATGAATATAGTAAGTTCTAGAGACTTCTGCAGGTCTTTTGTTGTTACGCTTGAGCTCTTTTTCACCTCCTTCAGCATTGCACGTTGTGCTCTTGGTGTGATCTTTGCAGGATGCCCACTCCTAAGGAGAGTAGCAACAGTACTGAGTTTCCTCCATTTGTAGACAACTTCTCTTACTGTGAACTGATGAACACTCAAGTCTTTAGAAATGCGTTTGTAGCCTTTTCCAGCTTCTCGCATCTATCCAATTCTTCTTCTAAGATCCCCTGAAAGTTGTTTTGATCAAGACACGGTACACATAAACAAGATCTTTCTTGAGAAGACAGGCTCTGTCAGTCACCTGACTTTGTATGTCTTTTTTTTATAGGGCAGGACACCTCTACAACCCATACCTCCAATCTTGTCCTATTGATTGGGACATCTGACTCCAAATAGCTTTTGCAGAAGGCATTAACCTAGACCTTTCCAACAAATAGATGTAATATTGGATCATTTTCAACATACTTTTCCAACAAATACATGTAATACTGGATGTATAAATGAGAAGTATAATGTTTTTGTGCTATTTATTCAATTGGGTTCTCTTTATCTAGTTTTAGGACTTAAGTGAAGATGATCACAGTTTAGGTTATATTTATGCAGAAATAGAGAAAATTCTGCTGGCTTCACAAACTTTCTAGCACCACTATGTATAGGGTGCCTAAGGCTTTTGTACAGTACAGTGTCCCACTATTTTGCTATCTTTTTGCACTACATATATTTATTTCTTATTGTAACTTATAGTAATTTTTATGTATTGACTGTACTGCTGCTGCAAAACCATAAATTTCATGACATTTGTCAGTGATAATAATTCTGATTCTGAGCAGAAACAAGAGACTATAGACCCTGGAACCCAAAACAACAATCAAGAAGCTGAAGGAACTTAGTGCGTCAGGCAGCATCTGTGGAGGGAAGCTAATAGTGCAAGAAATTCAGGTCAAGATCCTTTATACTGAATGATGAAACAAAGGCAACAAGATAAAGGGTCTTCACCTGAAATGTTCACTATTCATTTCTTTCCATGAATGCTATCTGACTTGCTGAGTTCCTGCAGCATGTTGTTAGATTTTGGGTGTATCTTTTGAGGAATGTGACAGTACAAACTGACAGTAAGTCAGATTAAAGTGTCACTGAGTCCATTGTGGCTGGAACTAAATACAGATACTCATTTTCAAAAAGCTCATTCAACTGTAAAACATGAAAGAGAATGGACTGCAGGCGCTGGAATCTGGAACAACAGATACGATGCTAGAGGATCTCAGCAAGCTTTTTTAAATTGAGGAATCGAGCATGGAACAGGCCCTTTGGATTTTTGAGCCTCACTGCCCAGCAAGCCACACATTTAACCCTAGTCTAATCACAGGATAATTTACTATGACCAATATGTAGCAGGGAAAATGCGATACTGAATCTCCCCTGAGGAAATGAGACAAGGTAAGTGTAAGAAATAAGAGCAGTGGGACACCTTAGATCTAGCCATCATTAGACCATTAGTTTCAAGATAATGGTCCTCAGTTTAAGTTTCTAAACTGAATAAAAGCCATTTTTGATAGCATCAGAAGGAATCTGGCAAGTGTTGATTGAGGCATTGTTTTTTGGCAAAGGAATCCTTGGTAGGTGGGAGGCTTTCAAAAGTGAAATATTAAGAGTAAAGAACATAGGAAATGGGAGCAGGAGTAGCCCACTTGACCCATCAAGCCTGCTCCGCCATTCAATAAGGTCATGACTGATCTGGTCATGGACTCATCTTCACCTGTCTGCTTTTCCCCCTCATCTTTAATTTCCCAACTATGCAAACATCTATCCAACCCTGTGTTAAATATACTTACTGAGGTGGGCTCCACTACTTCAAGAATTCCACAGATTTGCCACTCTCGGGGAAAAGCAGTTCCTCCTCATCTCTATCCTAAACCTACTCCCCCAAATCTTGAGGCTTTGTCCCCTAGTTCTAGTTGTTTTACTAGAATAAAAAGTAAGGCTAACTGATCATTGATGTATATTGAGACGCTGTTAAATAAAAGAAGGAAGTGCATATTAAATAAAGTGAAGTGCTTGAGGAGTATATAAAATGCAAGAGAAAACTTAAAAAAGAAGTCAGTAGGGCTAAAAGAGGACATGAGGTTGCTATGGTAGTCAAGGTGAAAGAGAATCTCAAGGGCTTCTGAGGCTACAGCATAATAAGAACCAAAGGTAGCAAGGGATAAAATTGGTCCTCTTAGAGATCAGTGTGGTCATCTATGCATGGACTGAAAGAGATGGGTGGGGTTCTTAAATAGATTTTTGTGCCTATATTTACTCCAGAGACAACTGGAACTGAGGCAAAGGAGTAGTGAGGCCATAGACTGTATATGGATTACAGAGGAGAGGGTGTTTGCTGTCTTGAGGCAAATTAGGCTGGATAAATCCACAGGCCGGCCAGACACCCTGCAATTTCTGCACTAGCCTTCCACACTGACATTGTGGGAGGTTAGTGTATAAATTGCAGGAGCCCAGACTGAGATATTTAAATTGTTCTGAGCCACAGGTGAGGTGTCAGTGGACTGGAGGATAACTAATGTTGTTCAGCTGTTCAAGAAATGATCTAAAATAAGATACAAAATAGTCTGGTGAACCTGACGTCAGTCGTGAGTAAATTATTGGAAGGTATTCTGAGGTACACAATATGTAACTATTTGGGCTACGTCCACACTAGACTGGATAATTTTGAAAACGCTGGTTTTGCGTAACAACGATAGGCGTCCACACCAAGCATTTTTGAAAATATTTCCGTCCACATTATAATGGGTATTTGGGCGAATCTCCTCCTACTGGGTATGTGTAGGACATATCTACAGAAAACAAACAACATTTCTGGTGTCCAATCTTGCTGTGAAAGTCCGCATTTGTGCAGTTACAGACTAGAAAAACTTAAAGGAAAATTGCTAAATGATGGACAGCTGTTGGCTCTCGCACAGGAGGACATAAAACTAAAAAAAACAAATACTGGTGCGTGTGGAGGCAACCGACAGGGAGTTCACAGACAGTATGACCCGGCTGACGATGAACATTGAAAAACTGACTAACTCTGTTGCATTAATAAAGCCCCTTGTTAAATGTATAAAACATGTCTGCATCAGTGTTATCTTGTATTTCCATACAATGTTACAGTAGGCTGTTACACATCTATTGTCAGAGAAGTACTTGCATAAATAGATATACCACCTTCATACAAGCAAGGACAGAAAACAGGGCAAAAGTGAGTATACTTATTCAGTAAGTTATGGGTGAGTAAGTATTTGGTGAGCACATTTCTAACTCTTCTGGCTTCAGTCTCGTTGCCATCTGTTCTGAAATTGTTAGCTTGTGTGGGGGGTTGCGTTCTGGAAAACAATGAAATACTGCTATCTGTTCCAGCGGCATTTTCAACTTTACACACTCTGGAGGGCGTTTTAGAAAAGCTCCATTTTCGGGGGAGGAAGACGCCGTTTCAGTGTGGAAGAAGGGTCAAAACAACGGGAAAAAGCTTCGGTTACAGATTTATCCGGTCTAGTGTGGACGTAGTCTCAGTGTGATGTGTTCCTCGTTGCAATGTGGGTTGATTATGATGTCATAATCTACTAATGGACACCCCTCACACTAAAGACTTCACACAGCAAAATTCTAACAAATAATTGAAACGTTTCAAAATTGCCAAAGTTGTGTTGTCATGCATTATTTACCAATTTTACAAGTATTTTTTACATTACTTTTTGCCTGTCTAATACAATTTCTAGGCTACCAATCTAATGTACAGAGACAGCTTGCAGAGCGAGTACATAGATTCGTGGAAGTGGTGACAGGGGTGAATTAGGTCGTGAAGAAAGCATGCAGTATGCTTGCTTTTACAGGCCACGGCATCGAGTAGAAGAGTTGGGCCATCACACTGAAAACATACAAAATATTGGCTAGAATTGTGTACATTTCTGGTCATCACACTACAGAAAAGATGTGGTAACATTCGGAAGAGTGCAGAAGAGATTCACCAAGGCATTTCCTGGAGTGGAGTGCTTTACTGACAAGGACAGATCAGATAGCCTGTGTTTATTCTCACTGGAACGTAGAAGGCTGAAGTCTGACCTCATAGAAGTTTCTAACATTATGACTTTTTGTTAGGGTGGAAGAGGCAACAACTAGAGGTCATAGGTTTAATATGAGAGGAGAACATTTTAAAGAGGATCTGAGAGACATGTTTTATACACAGAAGGTGGTGGTCATATGAAATGAACTGTCAGAGGAAGTGGCAAAGGCATATATAATTACAATGTTTAAAAGACTTTTGGCCTGGTACTTGGATAAGAAAGGAGCAAAGTGATATAGGTCTAATGCAGGCAAATAGAATTAATGTATAAAGGCATCCCTGTCATTGTGAATGAGTTGGACCAAAGGGCCAGTTTCTGTGCTGTAGAATACAGAACCAAAAACCATGAGTACAGGATATTACTAACAAACGTAGCAGGGGAAACAGGAAGCGGTTTTATTATTCAAAGAGGGATTATAAACAGAATTTGGCACCACAACAAGCAGTTGAGGCATATTTTCAGAAGGAAGAAAAAAAAGCTGCTGTAAGAATGATGGAATGAGAAGAGTATAAACAACAGTATGAAATAGTGCAATTCATGTAAACGGTCAAAAGTAAGTGAATAACCATTTTGCAAATCATTTCATTTATGTAGCAAATATTTTTCTTTTTTCAGTGCTATACTTGTACCTGTATTTGAACAGGTATGACATTCGTGTGTCTATACATGTATAAATGCCGTTTCTATAAAATTTAGAATTAAATAAAGGTACAAATCGAGAGTCACTTACATTGTGTGCTTGTGTCCCACCTTCCTCCAAGGTAGCCAACCACCTCACTGGTTGTCAGGTGGCAATGAAAATCCTAAAAAGACGAAGGACTTCACATAAGTGAGGGTAACAAATACTAGCCTTATTGGCTGCTGAATGCAACTTCACTGTAAATCCTCTTACAGTAGGTCAAATACCAAGACTATTCTGAAAAGAAAATTAATCAAAAATTCTGCTCTTCTTTCTTATTGACGGAATATTCCTTGCTTACTCCTAAGTTGCAACATCAGAACAAAAAAGCAACCATGTTCCACGCCCTCACATACAGTGGAAAACATCCAATCATTTACCAAAAGGAAAATATATGTGCTGGGCAGGGATTATATAGTTTCAGAAATAGGTTACTGAAGCTAATGAGGAAGAATTTGAAAGTAAGACTTTGATTTTGAAGTTGCTCAGCGCAAGTGAGCAGAAGGATAGAAATACATTTGGGAACTCTGAGGATTCTGAAGGGAACTGCTATTCAACATGAACTTTCTATGATATGAATCCTCATCATCTTTAACTAACTGCGCACATAAAGACAGGATAACAGATGGTCACTCAGCCCTCCCAAAGCTATCCTAACATTCAATATGATCTCGAGTGATCCACCCCATACAATTCCTCTGTGCCAGTTCCCCACAATTTCCTAATCTTTCAACAATTTCATCTTTAAACACCTCTAATGATCTAGCTTCCACAAACCTCTGGGGTGAAGAACTCCAGGGATTCTGCACTCTCCACAAATAGGAATTGCTGTACATCTCGGTTTTAAATAATAACCCCTTTATCTTGTAACTACAAATCCTCATTCAAAATACTTACTCATGGAAATTTCTCAATATCTACCCTATCATTCCTCGTTATGATCTTAGGCATGTCGATCAAATCTTCACACTCCTGCACCAGCTCTAATCATATCTCATTCATTCAGTGAATTACAGAAAGTCTTCAAACTTTTCATCCCACAAGTATATGTGGTAGGTGAGCTGGTGACTGTAAAAACGCTTCATGTAAATAGGTGCAGAATCTGAATCACTGAAGAGCCTCTTTCCTGGATTTACAAAGCAACAGTTCTACTAGCTGTACAATCTTTTGTCTTTTTTTTTTATGTCTACACCTCAAGAGAAATCATTTCAGTCTGTTTTAGGTTCTTGCTAATCTACTTGTTTTGTTTAACAAGAATTGAATTCTTACTCACAACGTGTTAGTCCAGAACAGTAGAATCACAAATAGGCTCAAGGGCAACACTCATGCGTGCAAATAGCACTTGAAAATATTTATTAGATACTAGATTAGGAATACACTTCAATAGCAAAATAGGACATGAAAGGACAGTATAGTTATGCCTGATCATTTTTTCAAAAATTTCACTTCCAACAACACCTACATGCTGAAGTACATAACTACAGCAGATTATTATGAGCTTAATATCAAACCTCCTTACCAGTGAAGGTTCTGTCCAATATTTGTTATTCTCAAAGAGGGACTGGATTTACAAAGCAACAGCTCTACTAACTGTACAAACTTTTGTTAATTGTTTTCATGTCTACACCTCAAGAGAAACTATTTCAGCCTCTTTTAGGTTTCTTGCTAATCTACTTGTTTTGTTTTTACTTTCCACTTCCTTGTCAATACTTGGGTCCTCCTGAGGCAAATAGTGAAATCTTTCTGATATCCAGCCCGACTGCTTTTTGTTTTGATAACCTCATAAGCCTTTTCATTTCATCTAATACTAACTTTAAATTCTCAGGATGACTACGGGTAGGCTTTTCATGTCGGTTTTTAAAAAACTGCAACCTGTGTATTAGTTCTTGAAAGGTTAGCCATTGCATGCACAATATCATACCAGTTTCTTAATCTAGCACAGCCAATCGATGCCTTATGAATAAATAGTTATGACGAGATTTGACACCCTAGTTTCAAACTGAATGGAGAAGCATTTTCCAAGACGTGGGGATAAAAGGCTACCAGTCCTCTCCACCAGCGATGGTGGGTAACAGAAGGTGAAGAAGAGGTTGGGAAATGAAAAAAAAATTAAAGATTTATTCTGCACATATACATCCGAATCACTTAAACACTTACCACCAGCAGCAGCACGTTGCTTGAAATTGCAACGTTAAAAGGCTGGAACTTGTTCATAGATGTGAACGATGTAAGTTCAACCAGTGTGTGAGGGTCCCTGAAGTAAAGGAAAGAAAGGAAAGGGACTGTCTGGGTTACAGATGTCCCGATTTACAGAAATCTGACTTTATGCAATTTTGCCCATAGATTTTTTAAGCACTTTTCAATAATAATGATCTTTCATGTTATTCATAAATGACTGGGATACAGTACATCATTTCATTACCCAATTATGGGTAATGTTAGGATGAATATTCAGTAGAAGAATTATAACAGGTGTACGTGGAGCAATAGGGCATGGACAGCTACATATGCTCAGTGGCCACTTCATTAGGTACTTCCTGCACCTGATAGAGTGGCCACCGAGTGCATGCGTGTGCTTTTCTGCTCCTGTAGCTCATCCACTGGCAAGCTCCAACACGTTGTGCACTCAGAGACTCTTCTGCACACCACTGTTGTAGCATGTGGTGGTGGTTTGAGTTTAATGTCATCTTCTCGTCAGCTTGAACCGCTCTGGCTATTCTCCTGACCTCTCTCATTAACAAGGCGTTTTCTCCCACAGAACTGCCTGTGACTGGATGTTTTTTTGTTTTTCACACTTTTCCTCTGTAAACTCTAGAGACCATTCTGTGTGAAAATCCCAGGAGATCAGCAGTTTCTGAGAGATTCAAACCACCTCGTCTGGAACCAACAATCATTTTATGGTCAAAGTCACTTACATCACATTTCCCCATTTTGATGCTCAGTCTGAACAACATCTGAACCTCTTGACCATGTCTGCATGCTCTTATACATCGAGTTATTGTCACGATAGGCTGATTAGATATTAGCATTAATGGACAGGTGTACCTAATAAAGAGGTTACTGAGCATATGTATCTCTATATATATATATAAAATTAAAAACACAGATGTTGGAGAAATTGGTGTACTTTCTTGCTGGGACTGTGTGGGTTTGCTCTGGTTTCCTCCCACATACCAAGACGTATAGTTAGAGCAAGGGTTAGTAAGCCGTGGGCATGTTATGTTGGCGCAGGAAGCATGGTGATACTTGCGGGCTGCCCAGCACAATTCTTCCCAATCTGATTCGATGCAAATGATGTATTTCACTGTATGTTTCGATGTATATGTGACAAATAAAGCTAATCTTCACAACAAAAATTCTAGAAGCGTCAAAAACTAGAGGACACAGGCTTAGGATAAAGAAAGAGGTTTTGACAGGATCCGAGGAAGAATTTTTCACCCAGAAGGTGACTAGAATCTGGGATGCACTGCCTGAGAAGATGGTGCAGGCTGTTATTTTCATAACATTTAAGTACTGTAACTGCACAAACAGTTGAATTGCCAAGTCAAAGGTTGAAGCACAAGTGCTGGTAAATGGGAATTGATGCAGGAAGGTGATTTATGTCAGGCAAAGATATTGAGGGGTGGGAGAGGGGCTAAGTGCCTGTTTTTGCACTGTACGATTCTACTTTCTCATAAACATCACCAAAGTTTCATTCAAAATAACAGTCAGGAGAAAAATCTGCAGATGCTGGAAATCCAAGCAACACACACAAAAGGCTGGCGGAACTCAGCAGGCCAGGCAGCGTCTATGGGGAAAAAAAGTTCAGTCGACATTTTGAGCCAAAACCCTTCAGCAGGATGGGAGAAGAAAAGCTGAGCAGATTTAAAAGGTGGGGGAGGGGAGACAGAAATACAAGGGGAGAGGTGAAACCTGAAGGGGGAGGGATGAAGTAAAGAGCTGGGAAGTGGATTGGTGAAAAAAACAGAAGGCCATGGAAGAAAAAGGGGGGGGGGGAGCACTAG
>JAUOBT010000358.1:36668400-36678658 GCA_032362145.1 Hypanus berthalutzae
AAATGCTATCTGGCCTGCTGAGTTCCTCGAGCTTCTTGTGTGTTGCCATGTACAGAAACTTATTTGTCTAAAAAAAATGTGCTGACTCAGGCAAGAATAATCCTCCGTAAGTTTAAAAAAAAGCCAACAAGCTTTTATTCATGAAATGCACATTATGTATTTAATTGCTGAGGGATCAAAGCAGACTCTTGTCCCCAACACTCAGGTCAAACCAGCAAGCACACCAAGAACCTTATACCAGGAGTCAAGGCTGGTTACCATTGTGAATAATTATTTATTATGTGCTACATCTCAAAGAAACATAAGCCACAAAAAAAAACCCTGCTGCAATTATTTTTAATAGGAAACATTTAACATGTGAAATGCCAACTTTTTATATACATTCTATTAATCAGACATTCAAAGCCATGTATTACGCGAAGCAAAATCCAAAATGGAGTTTTTACAAGTAAAAATAATACTGATGACCAGACTCAAATCTCTATGCCTGGTTTCCACTTCCCTCTAGAAGATTTAGCCACTTAAATTTAATCCTGTAAATCACTTGCAGAGTCATCAAAATCCTCAAAACGAGGTTTTCCATCTCTCAATTGCCCTCTGTTTATGTATTTACTACCATTAGCTAGAGGGGCCATGAATTGCCTATCGTCATCTGTATCACATTCAAAGCAAGTCCACCTCTGTGCACGTGTTAACCCAGCTAAAGAATCAATGGGAAACGCACAGCAATATGAGCATAGATCTGACAAAGAGTTCAGGCCCAACACAATCTGATTTCTATTCATAATCACACAGCACAGGTGCATCACTAACATCCGTTCCAACAAAAGAGGTAGCAAAATGCAGAGGGCTCATGAAAAGTATTGAGACAGCCAATAAGTGCATTTCTCTAACTGGGGCTCAACTCGGCCATCTGCAGAGATCTGGTACCCAAAAGCATATGCCAAGAGTTCAAATCACTACAGCATTCAACAAGTGACATTATATAATTAGAAATAAAAGTTAAAACCCAATTAGATTTTTACATTGCCAGCTCCATATTCAGAGACCATCTTTTGTTCATAAATGAAAAGACGGCAAGCCCAAAAGACCTTGATACTATTATGCACGTTTAACAGCTGTCATGGGGGTAGGACACATTTCCTCCGATAAAGTTTCCTGGTCTGTGATGTGTAGTGTACGATCCACAACCCAGGAAGTATCCCTTACTCCATTCATATATTACGTTTTAACCTCGAACCAACTATTTTACAGAATGCAATACATTTTGCTTCAGTTGTGAAAAGCAGCCAGCAGCAACTCAGCTTAAAGTTTCCAAGGATGAAGCAGTCATTATCCTGCACAGAAGAGGACAGGAAGGAGCAAAGTAATCCTCAGTAGGCTTCATTACTGCTCATCTTGACTGAGAATACTGACCACTAATGGCCAAGTTTGTAAGGTATTTTAACTAAACTACTGACTGTGAAGCTTCCATTTTATACAATCAATACAATCCACTGTTTGGTTCTGCGTATTAGCAGTAGCCAGAAGGACATTCAAGGGTAAACTATCTTGCTTTCCCAGCTATAAAGCAACAAGGAGATAAAATGATCTAAAATTTCCTTAGTGATCAAAACAGAAAAGATTTGTTACTCATCCTAGGCAGCTACTCATGTGTTACATATAACTTAATGTAGGTAAGGTAACATTCAGCTGGGAGAAGCGGGAAATGACTTTAATTTACTACTTTAAGGTGCTTTTCTGTGACACTCATTACTTCTCATTGACAAAATAATTTAACCCTTTCTCCAGGTGGCCATTCTCAGTACCTTGACTTTAAAATGAACAAAAGGCACCATTACAGAACTTGCTGAAATAATTTTATTTTGGGTGCCAGCTGTGAAGATCTCTTCCCCTTTTTCTGAGTATAGAGAAATTTAGGCCAATTGACAATTTGTTCATACAAGATGCTTCCTATGGTCAGAAGATATTAACATATTGTTACCTTTGAAAGGAAGATTTATATGTAACTCTAGCACTCTGCACAATGATTATTGTTACAAGCAACTCCAGTTTGTCATGTTTTAAAAAAACATTTCAAAATTTAGATCTTGCATCAATTTCCCAGTTATAATCTTCATTAGAAATGGAAGACCAATCACAATTTTCCATTCCTACAAAGAGTGCCAGACTTAATAACTCCAAATATAAGAAGGCCAACTTCCTACATAGGTTTACAGAATCCAAATCCAGTCTTTATTTTCCACCAAGGCAAGTTTCACCATACATTCAGCCTTTGATTCGCACAGGTATGGTGGAGTTAAATGAAGATTTCTAGGTTAAGCTAGCGTTGGAGCTACTGGTACCACTGTTGCGTTTCTGCAGCGATTTGACAGCACTTGGTACCTGAAGTCCAGTTTGCACGATAAAGCTACCACACCAGACCTGAGGAGAGGAGAAAAATACAGGGGCACAGTTAGTACAAAAATGCAATAGGATGCTGAGCATGCACATTAAAGTTTCTGTGTGTGCAAGACAGTGTAAGAACTAAATAGATACTTTATTGATCCCAAAGGAAATGACAGTGTCACAGTAGCATTACAAGTGTATAGATACACAAACATTACAAGAAAAGTAACAAAGTTACCTCAAACAGTCTGAAAGGAGGGGACCATCATTTCCTCGGCTATAGGTTGACTCATTACAGAGCCTAATGGCCAAGAGTAATGACCTTATATAGCACTCTTTGGAGCAGCGCAGTCGTCTTAGTCTATTTTTAAAAGTCTCCTCTGTTTTGCCAAGGTGGCATGCAGAGGGTGAGAAACATCATCCAGAATTGCCAGCATTTTCCATAGGGTCTTTTGTTCTACCACAGCCTCCAATGTGCTCAGTTTGACTCCTAACAGAGCCAGTCTTTCTAATCAGTTTATTGAGCCTGTTGGCTTCACCTGTGTTGATGCCATTGCCCCAGCACATCACCGCAGAGAAGATTGTACTGGTGACAACAGACTGGTAGAACATGTGAAGGAGAGGCCTGCACACTCCAAAGAACCTCAGTCCCCTCAGGAAGTAGAGGTAACTCTGGCCCTTCTTGTACACAGACACTGTGTTGGTGCTCCACTCAGGTCTATCATCCAGGTGCACCCCCAGGTACTTGTAGGTCCTTACCATCAATAGTAACAGGGAGCAGTGCAGGCTTAGTCTTCCTAAAGTACATCACCATCTCCTGTCTTACTGATGTTGAGCTGCAGATGATTCAGCTTGCACCATTTGACAAAGTCCTCCACCAGGGCCCTGCATTCATCCTCCTTTTATACACCCAACTATTCACTGCGTAATCAGTGAACTTTTGCAGATGGCGTGACTCAATAGGATGGGATAGGCAGAAGATAGGTAACATCAAGCAGAAAAGACATACAAAAATAGAGAAACACAAAGAATGAGGGAGATACAGCATGAAAGCTGGCCTTCTAGCCCATCGGGCCTGCACTAACCATCAAAAACCTATTTACACTAATCCCATTCTCCACAATTCTATCAGCTCCTCTGAGATTCTGACAATCACCGGGGGCAACCTGTAGTGGCCAATAACCTTTAGACTCTCACAGCTTTGGGATGCAGGAGGAAACCCCCCACTGCCATGGGAGAATATTCAAACACCACACAGACAGTACCAGAGGTCACGAGTGAATCTGGGTCTCTGCTACTGAGAAGTAGCAGCTCCAATACCAGCACCAGTGCTTGAAATAATTTGTCAGGGTAATCTGAATAGATCAGCAATAGAAGACAGTTCAGAGAATTTCAGGCCAAAACTTGGAAGTACTTCATTTGTACAGATTCACATTTAATGCATCCAAACTGGTGCACTCCTTTTCTTTCAAAACATTGCTGTAATAGTCACCAGGCTGAAGTGGATCGATTTTCTAAACTGCTGTTGCAGGGCTCCTTGTAAAGCTGTTGCAGTGACCTCAGTTACAGGAAAGTTTGTCTCTTGATTTTAATTTGGGTCATGTCTTCAGATCAACAACATCAACTCCCATACAGCAATAGGTTAGGTACAAAATACACAAATTAGTGTGCTTGCTTGAGCAAATAGTCAGGAGGAATTAAAGAAACATTTACTACAGAAAAACACTGAAAGACAGGAAAGCACACATACCATGAAGGCAGGGAGGACAGGCTGTGTGAACTTTGTCCTGAAAGAATGAATCAACTGCTTAGTTTTGGCATTGTAGAATGACAGATGACCTGAAACAATGAGAATGAAAAGGGTTACAGATTGTTGAAGGAGCATTTAAACCAACAACTTTGTACCTCATTTCAAATTACGGATGTTACTCCTCCAAAATCCTGACACCAGATTTGCAATTTTCTCTTCATTGTTTGAGGGGTTATCTTTTCTCTCCTCTATTGACACATCTTCTTTCTTGTACGTTCTCAACACCAGGAAAAGGATAACAAATTCAATCTCATATTTTTACCACCTTCACCCTTGGGATCAGTCAACTTTGAGAAGAGGCAAAGAATGCAGCAATTAACATACTTCTAAAATACTCATTCAAGTTGGTGTACTTGCCAACATAAGACTACAGTGTGATTTTATTCCCTCCAATTAAAATTAAACAAAATGCGACAAGGGTTTATGCAAGTTGAATGGGCAAGTAAAGCATCTTCCAACCAAGAACCCATTAGGAGCAGGAAAGGGTCATCAGGCTCCCTAATCCTGTCCTGCCATTTAACATGATTATGGCAGATCTATGCCGGTCTTTACTCCTCCTGTGGACATTAGATGAGGGGTGATTGATAAGTTTGTGGCCTAAGGCAGAAGGAGTCAATTTTAGAAAACGTAGCACATTTATTTTTCAGCATAGTCCCCTCCTACATTTATACACTTAGTCCAGCGGTCGTGGAGCATACGGATCTGTGACCTCCAGAAACTGTCCACAGCACGGGTAATTGATAAGTTCGTGGACTAAGGTAGAAGGAGATGAGATATAGCTCTCTTTACATGCACATACATTTGAAGTTAATAACTCATCTCTTTCTACCTTAGGTCATAAACTTACCAATCACCCTTGATGAGTTAATAACTGCAAGCTTTCTGCACAAAGAGTTGAACTGCATGTGCATGTAACGAGAGCTGTATAACTCATTTCCTTCTACCTTAGGCCACAAACTTATCAAGCACCCCTGCTGTGGACACTTTCTGGAGGTCCAAGATCCGTATGCTCCACGACCGCTGGACTAAGTGTGTAAATGTAGGAGGGAACATGTTGAAAAATAAATGTGCTAGGTTTTCTTAAATTGACTCCTTCTACCTTAGGCCACAGGCTTATTAATCACTCCTCATATGTTAACAAATTTCATGTGTTACATACCCTGTGGGTATCTTGTGACTGTCTTATTACCATGATGTAATTGAGTATCTGGTGAACATGATGTAATGGTCTTGTTATGATGGAGTAATATAATTTCCTGCCAGTGTGAGGTCACATGATGTAATTTTCCCACCAGTGAGAGATCATGTGATGGCCTGTTTCAACAGGTATAAAAGGGGAAAACCTTGCTGTGAGGCAGGTCAGTTCATGGTTTAATTCGTCAGTGACTCCATTATGCTGCGTATTCATCTCATGATGCAGTTTTGTTTTAAATGGAGTTTTACTTACTGCCTTAAATCTCAAAGATTATTGCCGGCAATCTCACCAAACGCTGCCAGTTTAGTCCAGTGGGAGAGTGAAGATTTATGGAAGTATGGAGACCCAAAAGATTGAGTAAAGTTGGTGTCGTCATCGGTAATACAGGATCGACCTTATTGAATCCTCATTTGTTAGAGATAGTAACCTGCATCCAAGATGGTCCCTGCTATAAGAGCAGAAAGGGCTGGAAAACGGTTATTCGCCAAGGAAAGGTCAGTGCCTTTAAGCCGTTTTTAATTTCCTTCATCATAAATCCTTCGGGCATGGCATATTTTGGCTGGGATCAGCAGTAACTTCACGTCGCCGAGGAATTCGTTACTTTTAGGAAAGTCTCTCCTAATTGACTGTGTAAATCATTTGGACTTTTGCATTTATCACTTTAAGAACTGTTTAAGTTGCCGTAGAGCCGTTAACTTCTAATTAAGTTAGTCGTTTGTTTATTTTTATTTTTTTTATTGAGCAGTGTTTAATACATGTTTTATTTGTTTATAAAAAAATCCTGTCTCAATTCTATATTCATTGTTGCCATATCATAACCGTATCTGAAGAAACTTTTGGTACCCTCTTTAATATTAGTGGCTAGCTTACTTTTGTATTCCATCTTTACCTTCTTAATGACTTTTTTTTTAGTAGCTTCTTTTGGTGGATTTTAAAAGCACCCTATTCCTCTAACTTCCCACTAATTTTAACTCTATTATTTGCCCTCTCTTTGGGTTTTATGTTGGCTTTGATTTTCCTTATTAGCCACGGTTATATCATCTTTCCTTTAGAATACTTATTCCTCTTTGGGATGTTTATATCTTGTGCCTTCCAAACTGCTTCCAGAAATTCCAGGCATTGCTGTCCTGCCGCATCCCTGCCAGTGTTCTTCTACAATCAATTCTGACCAAATCCTCTCTCATACCTCTGTAATTTCCGATACTGCACTGCAATACTGATATATCTGACTTTAGCTTCTCCTTCTCAAATTGCAGGGTGAATTCTTTCATATCATGATCACTTCCTTCTAAGGATTCATTTACTTTAAGCTCTCTAATCAATTCCAATTCATTGCACAATACCCATTCCAGAATAGCTAATCTCCTAGTGAGCTCAACCATGAGGTGCTCTAAAAAGCCATCTCACAGATATTCTAGAAATTCCCTTTCTTGGGATCAAGAACCAACCTGATTTTGCCAATCTATCTGCATATTGAAATCCCCCATGACTGTAGTAACATTTCCCTTTTGGCATGCATTTTTTAATCTCCCATTGTAATTTGTAGACCACGAACTTATTACTGTTTGGGAGGTCTGTATATAACTCCCATCAGGGTCTCACTGCAGTTCCTTAGTTTTATCTACAGTGATTCAACACCTTCCGACCCCATGTCACCTCTTTCTAATGATCTGATTTCATTTTTTTTTAACCAACAGAGCAACGACGTACACTCTGCTTTCCTAACTGTCCTTTTGATACAGGATGTATCCTTTGACATTAAGCTCCGAGCTATAATCTTCTTTCGGCTGTGATTAAGTGATGCCTACAACATCATACTTGCCAATCTGTAACTGTGCCTCAAGTTCATCTCCCTTATTCTATAAACTGCATGCATTCAAATATAACACCTTCGATCACTCTTTTCGATTTTGTCCACCTTTTACATTGCAACTCATCCTGCTGACAGCAATTCTGTCCTATCATGAGCACCTTCTTGCTCGGAGTCTCACTACCCATTGCCTCTGTTTGTAAACCAACTACCACATCTTCTGCACTATCACTCCAGTTTCCATTCTTCCCCTCCACCCCAAAGCCCATCCGAACAACTCTAGCCAACCTGCCTGCAAGGATATTGGAACCCCTTGCGTTCAAGTGTAACCTGCCCATTTTGTAAGGCTGTACCTTCCACAGAAGAGATCCTCCTGATTCATAAATGTGAACGCCTGCCCTTACACCAGTTCCTCAGCCACACCTGCCAGATCAGCCTATTCTTACCCTCACCAGCATGTGGCACAGGCAGAAATCCAGAGATTACTACACCGGAGGTAGTGTTTCTCAACTTTCCACCTGGCTACCTAAAATCTCTCTTCAGGACCTCCTCACCTTCTCTACCTATGTCGTTTGTGCCAATATGTACCAAGACTTCTGGCAGCTAACCTCACATTTGAAAATGCCATGGACCCAAACTAAGACATCCCTGATCCTTGCACCCGGACACAACATACCATTCGGATGTCTCTGTCACACCCAGAGAACCTCATCTCTTTTCCTCTAACTATGGAATTTCCTAACAGCACTGCAATCCTCTTCATCTCACTGCTCTTCCAAGCCTCAGTGCCAGAGACCAGGTCACTGTGGCTCCCCCTGGTAGGTCAGCCCCTCAATAGTATCCAAAGTTGAATAACTAGTATTGAGGGGTACGGCCACAGCTGTATTCCGCACTAGCTGTGCATTTCCCCTCCTTCTCCTGATAGTCACCCAGTTACTTGTCTCCTGCAACCTAAGTGTGACTATCTCCCTGTAACTCCTGTCTATCACCTCCTCATTCTGATGTACGAGTCGAAGGTCATCAAGCTGCAGCTCTAGTTCCTTTATACACTCTCTCAGGAACTGCAACTCAGTTCATCTGGTGCAAATGTGTTTATGTGGGAGACTGAAGGGCTTCCAGATTTTGTACATCCCACTCAAGAGTACAAAACACTACCCCTAGAGCCATTCTCACTAAATTATTATGCCCAAACAGATAATTAACAAATAAGAACAGGAAGAGAGAAACTTAAGAGAAAATTTACCTTGCCCAAGCCTAATCTTGTCTATGCCTGAGAGCCAAAAATACTCTAAAGACTGGCACACTCAACAGAATGCCACTCTGCTGGCACTCGAGTTATTTTTATTGGCCCTTTCTATTGAAACCCTCTTGTTGATTGGTTGTTCCTGTGCTGTGAAACCCTGCCTTTAAAATCTCAATCACCATACTGATTAAAAGGTATCTCTTTATGCACCCTTGATATTGATTGTCCAACTCAGAGAAAACTGCCGCAAAGCTCTGCTTTTAAAATCTCGAATGCTAGCCATACCTGTCTTTTTGATAAGGCCAGATGAATCCAGTGAATCCTTATTTACTATTCTAATAAGATTTTTGCAGCCACTAAATGGGTCTTTCAAAATAAAAGATTAGAAACTAGTCTTGCTTGCAATGCACAAGTTTCCTGTCTTCATGCTTTTCCACTGATGTCATCTCACTGACCTAATACCCCTATCCATACCCTAGTGAAGTCAAACATCTGGCTGAACTCACTCACTCCTCTAATCCCACTAATGGCTGTCTACACACATACACACACACACACACACACACACACACACACACACTCACTCACTCACTCCTCCAATCCCAGCAATGGCCGTCTATACACACTCACACACACACACACACACACACACACACACACACATACACACACACACTCTCTCTCACACACTCACACACACACACACACACACACACACACACACACACGTGAAGATCAGGTCTCTGGGCCATGCCAGCAGCACTAACAGCTGCAGCAACGTTTTGACCGGCCGACAGAGGGTTAAACTGTCGGCCTGCTGGTAAACAACAGCTCCCACGGACTGAACCCTGACCCCACCCTCCCCTCTGCTGTCCAGTGGGCAGGAGCTCGGAGACTTGGACAGAACCCAGTGACATTCCCGGGATGACAGCTCGGCCGGGAGGGGTGTGGAATAATCAGCGGCATTGTGAGTGGGACTGCAGATCCTGGAGCACGGCCTCTCCAGCACGCCAGGACAAGTTGGGAGGGGTGGGAAAGAACAGAGGGGGTGGAGGGAGGAGAGTGAGGCTGCTCTCTGTCCAGCAGAATCAAAGCATCAGGGTCTTAGTTCAAAACCCGCCCCACCCCGGAGCAATTGAAGATCCATCCTTGCCTCTGGTCAGGGTAGATGGGTCTCCGCTGTACAGGAAGGTGAGGGAGGGGTTTCGAGGGAGCTTCCCAGTATAGGAGGGTGAGGGAGAGGTTTTGAGGGAGCTTCCCAGTTTAGGAAGGTGTTAGATGAAAAATTCAAAGTTCAAAGGAAATTCATTATCGAAGTATATTTGTGCCACAACCCTGGGATTCATTTTCCTGTGGGCACCTTGGCAAATATACGAAATACAGTAGAATCAATGACCAATAGGGCAGACAACCAGAGTGGAAGTGTTAACAAACTGTGCACATACAACAGAAAGAAATAATTAATGAATAGACAGCCAGGTAAATAACTGAACATTGAGAACGGGAGGTGAAACCTGAGCCTATAGGTGCTCAAGAGGGAGCTCCCCAATACACGAGGGAGTTAGAGGGAGCTCTCACAATACAGAGAGGGGTTAGAGGGAGCTCCCCAATACACGAGGGAGTTAGAGGGAGCTCCCCAATAGATGAGGGTTAGAGGGAGCTCCCCAATACATGAGGGGTTAGAGGGAGCTCCCCAATAGATGAGGGTTAGAGGGAGCTCCCCAATACATGAGGGGTTAGAGGGAGCTCCCCAATAGATGAGGGTTAGAGGGAGCTCCCCAATACATGAGGGGTTAGAGGGAGCTCCCCAAT
>JAUOBT010000358.1:37045736-37055775 GCA_032362145.1 Hypanus berthalutzae
GAAATGGCCGCAGAATTTAAGGAAAACCTGAAAGTCCTGGAGAAAGCAAGCAACTGAATAATGACAAGGAGAATGGAATAGGAGAAAAAAACAGAGTTTAATGGTAATAGTGCAGCAGTAAACAAAATTAATTCAAGGAAAATAGACTAGGAGTTAAAATTGATTATGTTGTTTCAGAATGCATTGAGCGTTTATAATCAAGCAGGTGGATTAATGGCACAAATAGAGACAAATGTGCTTAATGTAATAGCACTGACAAGGACACAGTTCCATCGTGACAAAGTTTGAGAAATTACTTTTCCATGGTTCTTGATTCTTGGAGGAAAAGACAAAACAAGATACAGTTTGGAGATGGGGTTGGCGGGGGGAAGGGTAGTCAGGAATGGCACTAATATCTGAGGACAAGATCAGTGGTGAAGGATGACCTTTTCCTTGAGTAAGTATAATTAGTAAACTGTTTGGGGGTTGGTGGGAAACTAGTAACTACAGGTGCAGAGGCATTGCAGTTTTGAGAAACACGGAAAGCAAACATATAAGTGCATCAAGTATTTCAGATGAGTAATCATTAATGTACAAAAGTATCACAATTAGGTTTATTGTCCCTGACAATAAGTGAGAAAATTTGGTGTTTTGTGGCAGCAGTGCAGTGCAAGACATAACAATTACTGTAAGTCACAAAAATAAACAAATAGATAACTAGTGCGAACGAGGAATAGCAAGGTGGTGTTCATGGACTGCTCAGAAATCTGATGGCAGAGGAGAAGAAGCTGTTCTTAAAATAGTGAGTGTGGGTTTTCGGCTTCCTCTATCTCCTCCCCGATAGTAACGATGAGAAGAGGGCATGTCCCAGACACTGAAGGTCCTTAATCATGGAAGCCACCTTCTTGAGCCATTGTCTACTGAAAATGTCCTGGACGGTGGGGACAGTTGGAGTACAAAGGATTCAGGAAGCCTTGCTGAGGAGTTCAGAACTCTAGTCAATGCTCACCAGGAGTAGACAACTTAAGCAATTTTGAAAATACTGTACTGTTCACATTAGTTCACCTGGCTACTTCCTAGAAGGAGAGGATTGAGCTATGAAATGATTGAATTAAATCGGCCCATACCTAGTGGAGATTTGATGGGAGAGAGGCACAGATAATATAGCTACTGCCTCACAACTGCAGAGATCCAGGTTCAATCCTGACATCCAGTGCTGTCAGCGTAATGTCTGCATGTTCTCCTTCTGATTGTGTGTGCATCCATGGGTACTCCAGTTTCCTCTCTCATCCCAAAGGCATGATGATTGGTAGGTTAACTGGCTACTGTAATTTTTTTCCAGTGTGTAGATGACTATTAGAAGTTGGGAGGGGTAGAGGAAAATGTGGGGAAAATAAAATTAGATTAATGTAAATTAGTGTTTAATGGATGGTACGGACACTATAAGCAGAAAGACATGTTTCCAATCTGCAGAACTTCATGAACTTTAAAAAGGTTATCTCATACATGATTCTGAAAGGGAATGAGAGAGCAGATGCCTTGAGGCAACACAGTACAGGGCAATTGGGGGCACAGTCTCTGAACAAGGAGCTTCCCAATTACAATAAAATAAAAAGAAATTTACTTCAGCAGATGACTTGAAAGAATTTACCTCAGAGGGCTGTGGGGCTAAGTGACACATTATCCATTTCATCCATGAATAGATTTTTGACCACCAAGGCAATCAAAGGATACACAAGATCAGTCTTGACCTAAATCAGTGACAGGGTAATCTTCAGGAGTACATGACTTACTCTTATTGTTCTTATATCAGAGGCAAAGTAGTTACTTTGGACACTGACTTTCTTCTGCAGGTCCACAGTAATCCAGTGTTGGACTTTATTTAGTACAGTTATTTTAATATTTGTCTGTTTCCCAATTTACGCTTGTAGGAGGGCATTTTATTTTAATGTCCCAGGTTTAATTCTTCATTTAGTGACAGTAATTGACCTATTTTGAATTTAGAAGATAACAAGCGGCAGATTTTCCAGTAGTTTGGAGACTGCTTGGAGTCAGTGATTGGTGCTATGTATTTCCAGGAGTCATTAAAAAACAATTAAGTCCCTAGTTAAAAGGTAAGCTGACAGCCAGCAATACCATGTGTCAGATTGCAGTGCTCAACACAACCAGGGTTTAATACAACTTAAATTGATCTTAATATACTGGTACAATAATACAAATCAATCCTGCATAATCCACTCGAAATGAGTTGAGAAGTTCAGAAAGCCCTATAATACACCAATCCATTACTGTACAACAACAAGGGACATGGCCACGTGTACATGGTGAGCAATGAAGTTACGTTCTCTTCTGAATGGCATATGCTTTTAGACATTTTAACCTTGAGGATTATGGTCCGTAATTATTTCCACATTGCCACAAAAACCAAATCCAATGGTTTTGATTATGCTTGAACCTGAGCGCTTGAGCTGTAACAGAGAGCTTCTGATTGAAATATGTGTACGTTGTGATGGAAAATACTTTGCTCTTTCTTTTTATCATGACAGAACTTATTCAACATCTTTCACTGGGTCATTTAATAGTTGCTACTGAAACAAAGATTACAGGGTCAATGAACAATAATCAAGTTAATTGCAAAGGGCAGGAGATAGGATGATGGAAACAGAGGCAGCAGGAAGGTAGGTTTCAAATTTAAGAATCCAATACAGATAGAAGAATGGTAAGCAGCTTTGGGGTCCTGTGGATTAATTCATGAGAGAGCTGACTTCTCTCCTGGCTTCTTTCGATTCAAACTGGCTCCAATTAACCTATTAAAATGTACATTCAATTGTAAGAAAATCTTGTGTAGTTCATGTGCCTGTCTTCTCATTTGAAAACGGAATACTTAATAGGAAGAGCCTGAGTTTGTATTGACAGCTTTGCATGGAGATAATTCTAAAATTTAAAGCAGAAATATTAGCAATTCTCAGCAGATCTAGCGGCATTGATCTGAAACATTAACTCCATCTCTTTGCTTATATTTTTGGGATGTAGCAATTGCTGGAAATACCAGCATTTATTAGCCATCCTTAATTGCCCTTGTGGTGCTGATGGTGGCGAACCACTTCCTTCAGCAAGTGTGCTGCTTCTGGTCAATGTGCACCCGTAATACCATTGCCCAGACAGTTCTAAGAATTAGACTCAGCAATGAAGGAAATGTAAACCATCATGAAGTAAGGATTTTGCAAAATTGAAAGGGAGCGTGGCATTTATCCTTCGGGGTGAATGTCATGATTTGGGAGGTCCATCAGAGTAGCCTAGATGAATGGTACTGGGCACAGGTTCCCAACCTTTTTTATACCATGGACAAATACAATTAAGCAGTGGGTCTGTGGACCCCAGTTTGGGAACCCCTGTGGTAGAGGTAATAGGTGATTAGGGTAGTGGATTAGGGTAGGGTAATCAGACTAGCTGATTTGAACTGAGAGGTATCAGGTTTCTCATTCTGAAGGAGCTGCACTCTCCAAGCATGTGAACACCATTCTCTCATGCTGCTGTTTGCCTTTTGTAGATGGTTTCAGGGTATTAGAAGGCAAGCCACTCACAGCAGGAGTCAATCTTCGTGCAAAAATGTTGATATTGTGACACCTACATATGCAAATATCATTGAATGTTAAGAACGCCATTTTGAATACATCTCCGTGTGTTGTCTGAGACTTTTTGTATGAGATATGAGTTACCTTATATGCTGAGAAGTTGCAGATAGAACTGATTATTGTGCATTCAGCACACTACCCCTCTTTTGTCCTCATGATGGAAAGAAGTTAATTGTTGAGCTAATTTGTCCTTGGACACTGCGATGGTCCATAATACTTCAGTTTTCTTCTGTCAAATTTGGTCTCTCTTTCTCTCAGATTTCTGCCAGACCTGCTAAATGTTTAACAATTTATTTCTTGTTTTGGATTTCCAAAATCTGTTAATACTTGATTTTGGAATTCAGATTTGTAATATTTCCTTGGTGATATCAAATGAAAAATATTTTGGAACCATGTGCATTTTAAAAAGCTGATTACTTTGCCTTATATTTTGCAGAGTTTAGCTCCATAATAGATTTCCATTGTTATAAAGGGAAAGGAAATCAGAACTCCAAGTGCCAAGACACTCCCCAACTCTTAGCACACACTTCACGCTGCTTTGACGTACCTGAGCAACCATTAATTACAGAATTGAACAAAAAACCTCAAGCTTAGCAGACTATTGAGAAAGAAGTCAATATAAGTTCTAAGTGTCAATATGATCTGCAGAATCTTTTTTCAGTGCTGAACCTGCCAAATACAATGATACTCACAGAAAGCATAGCCTCTGCATATCTACAGATACAGAGGACAGTACAGCAGAGAGATCATTTATCTGTGCTAGTTCATTGTAAAATCTTTTCAATAATTCCTGCTCTTCTTTTAACTCCCCAAAGCCCTTCATTATGTTTGCTTTTCAAATAAATGTCCAATTCATTTTTAAGGTACAATTGAAACTGCAGTTCAAAGCACATTACATCATAACAATTCAGTTTTAAAAGATTCAGATCACGTCCCCAGTTATTTTGCCAACTACCTTAAATCTCTGTTCTCTGGATAATGGTAATGCACTGAAAAGACTACCTACAAGTTTTATTGCAGGTGCATGTGTTGAATGAGTTTTGCATTGAGGCACTTATGTCTCCTTCAGTTGTTGTGTATGACTGATTAGACACAGCATCTTTTCAGAATAATATGATTCTGTGGATCCAGACTTGAGGAAAGCTTCAGGAAGTGGGTAGTGTTTATGGAGAAAGCCTGAATGGTAATTACTGGTTTGTTAAGGCAAATGTGACTATCGTAAGGCAGAGCGAAAGGAAGACCAGGATTGTGTGTTGGGGTTCAGGGGAGGTGAGAAACTGAATGACTAGGCTTTGAATAAGGCCTTGGTGGGTTGGGAGGAAGGAATATTGACCGGTGATTGGGAAATGGAAGCAGAATCCTAACAAAGCATTGGATTGGGTGTGGCTGGATTCAGGACTGCAACCAAGAAATGGGTGCTGATGACAAAGTTAGTACTGAGGTGGGAAGAAGTTGGAGTTAAAGTTAGAGATCAATACCTCCATTAGAGTGATGGGGATAATGTACCATAGTGGGTCTGCACTGGTCCATGGTGGGGGTCAGGGTTGCAGGAAGTATTGATGTGGCATGGGTCAGGATCACCAGCATGGAAGGTAAAGAACTTCTAGATGGTGGTATCAGCTCTTTGTTGTTTTGAGGAGACCCATTTGTCTCAAGAGTGACCAATGGTGGTCAATCCAGGTTTTCCCAAACTAAGCTTAACAAGAAAAAAACCCTCATGGCTTGTGACAGGGAGAAAGGGTGACTTAAGCCTGATCAGATTTCTGGGACTTTTATGAAATGGTCATCTTTACAAAAGATTTTCAGTGGCATAACACAAAGGCAAACCTTGTATTTTGTGGTTGAGTTTCCAGAATCCTTCATTTCATCATTTAGAAATCCTCCATTGAACCACCCATTGCCTTGGAGGCAGAAAAGACTGCAGATGTTGGAATCTAGACCAATAAGTAAGATGCTGGAGGAGCTCAGTGATTTGACAACACCTATTGAAGGAAATAGGCAACTGGAGCAGCATGCAAGGTGAAAGGTCTCACCCAGAATATCGACTATCCACTTCCTTCCATTGATTCTTCCTGATTTGAGGAGTTCCATAACCATCTTACTTCACATACTGTATCTTACCTGATCTACAGAAAATATCTTCGCCTTCTCTCTCTGAAGTGCACCCAGCAAGTAATGTGAAGCTTAGAGCCTCTATTAGTCCTAGATCTACCAATCAATTGCAACTCACTGCACTTAATACTAAACAATCCTCATTCTTGCCTGTTCTTTTGCCAGGTATCATAAATAGACTCACCTGCTATAACTCTCTGGGCTTCATAAGGTTCCATGTAGCCATTGTTCTCAATGAGCTCTTTGTCAATGGTGTCTCCTCTGGAATCGTGCTTGATATCGAAAGGGTCTGAATAATCATCATCAGGCAGCGTCTAGATTTAAAATAAAACAGATTTTTTGATTAGCTAAGATGTTGAACATTGATGTTGTTTGTCATATTTCCCCATACTCTTCTTGAGGGCTTGATGTACACCTTATCTTTGTGGGCATTTTACAAGGAATAATCCAGACAATGAGTATCAACAAATTATTGACATATGCTGGCGCCTCACTCTCATCTCGATCCACATCGAACCCAGGACATAAATGAAGTTTTTCTTCGCATAGATTATGGGGACCTGCTGGTGCTTGCTATCTTAGTTAGATAGAATATACAATCAGGATTATGGAATTTTCCTCCTGCTTTATTTGTTTTTGTGGTTGGTCCTTAAGTCATTTGAAGTCGAAAACCTTAGAGTTACCTAGCAGCACACACAAAATGCTAGAGGAACTCAGCAGGCCAGGCAACATCTATGGATAAGAATATACAGTCGATATTTTGGGCTGTGGCCCTTCATCGGGACGAATTTCTTGGCAGGAATTGATAACTGGAACGAATTCCACACTAAGTCTTAACTAACTTTTTATAAGATGGAGAGACATTCAACCAAACGTGCCTTCACTAACTTTCATTCTCCTTTAGCTAGGGTACATGGATACCTGGGTGTGTTTGAGTAAATAGTGCTCGAGTACAAAGACTTAGCGTGATAAGTAGGAGCTGACTTTGGGAGAAGCAATCATACTTTGATTAGGATTATACTAGACCAGAATTAGCTATTGATTTATCAATTGTAGGCTTTGTGTTAAACAGGTACAAAATAGATGAGTTTAGTTTATATAGTGATTTCTTACTTCACATCCTATATATCCATCAGCTCAGCGTACCTCTGGAACCTCACCCAGCAGAGACTATGTTTTAGTTTGTGTTATGAATGTTAGAACATTATACAATCTGGGCAAGAAATTCGGTCCAGTGCAGTTTCATATTTGAGGCCCTCCCCAGGTGATGAACACCTGATATGTATAGCCTGTATATACAAAAGAGGGATGAGTGTTTGGAAAACAGGGCTGCACATATCTTCTGCCTCCCTGCCACATTTCCAACTCACAATCTATCCCAGTTGCAGAAATACAATCCTTCTGTAACCTGGAGACATCTGCACTCTGCATGTGTCCTGATCAATGAACCAGATTTCTCAGAGTCTCCACTTCTATTCCATGCGCTATATGGTTCCAGTTTACATCCTCTCCACTGCAAAGGCTGTCCAGTTTTACCAAGTTTTCCACTTGCCTTCATGCTTCCTCAAAACCCTGATCACATTCTTATTAGACTCCATTTCTTCAAATTCTCTACTTGATATTGTCCAATGTTCAGATCATGCCAAGTTTTTCTGCTCAAATTGTATACTTCAGAAAATCCTCTTCATACATCACCCAAATCCTTGGGTCCTCAGTTGTCAAATGCATCAAAATTAAAACTGCTTAATTTGTCAATATTTTTCCCTTCTCTAGCTCTGTAATTTCGTAACTCTGAATCCAAATCACTGTGCTTCTAACCTTCTCTCTAATGTGCATCTCCCTCTCCCTACACAACATCAGTTCTGGCCCTGCTTTTAAAAGTGGAATTTTTGCTCTCTGGAAATATCTCCTCAAAGTCCCTCTGCCATTTCGCATTCATGCTGCTCTTTAAAATCCATTTATTTAACTAGGCTTTCAATCAAGCATCCTAATGTCTTGTTACTTGACTCAGTGTCCACTTCTATCTAATCACTCTTTTTGAGAAGTTCCCTTGAATGTTTCTCCCATTAAATATGTTATGTAAACAAGCTTTGATGGAACAGGGAGTGAGTCACCTCATGCTAAGAGGCTGCCAGACTAATGAAGTGGGATTTTATATAAGTGAATTAAATCTCTGTTAGGCTATTAGTAAGGGTTTGATATCCATTATATTTTGAAACTTTCACACAAAAAATTCCACATTTAATTCATTTTCTTAAATTTTATAATATTCAAAATGTTAATTATCTTTATCAAGTGAAGAATTTTTAAGGATTGCTTTTGTATGTCCTCTCCAATATTTCTCCCCTCCTGAAGATTCCAATGGATGTAAAAATAAAAGCAGAAACACCCTGCAGTCAGTCAGCATCTGTAGAAAGAGGAACAGAGGTAACATTTCGTGTCAAAGACTCTTCATCAGGACAGTGGAGAGTTGGTTGGATGCTGCAGAGATACCAGGAGGCCGATAGAATTAGACTTCTTCAAGACTCTTTGACCAGAAATGTTAACTCTGTTTCTGTTTACACAGATGCTTTCTAAGCTGCTGAGTATTTCTAGAATTTTCTGTTTTTATTTCAGATTGTCAGCATCTGAGGTGCTCGACTTTCCTTTAGCTTATACTGGAGTTCCATTTCAATGCTAACTTATGGGTTCTGAAAACTGACCGGTTATTTTTCAAATATCCCTCCACACTTACAAACTCACCAGCTGGCAGGAAATCAATAGAATTAGAATCATTAGTTTAACATTTGTTCTCTGCAATAGGAGGGGAGGGGAATATTGCATAGGTTGTAAAGTCATCAACTGTTAACAGAACACATAGCGAAGCATGCAAATTGAACCAAATCAGAGATTGTTTCATTAATTGTATGCAATAAGTGAAGTAATTCTAACCAAAATAATTAATGTTATTCTCTTTAAATTCAAGTGCAAAGTGGTCAGTTTTACCAAATCACTAGCATCACCACTTTGTCAACTCTCCGCAGATTCATGATGAAGCTGGAATCTCCCAACCATATGATACACTGACCAATACTTTTACAAATGAGACAATGAGGAGTTAGTTCTAACAAAAATTGTTTATAAGTAATCCTTGATGGGTCAATATATCCACAAAAAAATCAGAGAGGTTTCCATACATTGGGTAGATAAACAATTACCAGTGTCGAGTCATCTTATTATATTCCTGACACTAATTTCTAATACCCATTTTTGTTAGGAAGATGCATGGGTCTTTTGTGATGACCACAAAGCAATCCAGTTGGCAGATCTACACAGACAGGCACCTTCCAGTGTCCATGCAGCTAAGAGGAGCCACTTGCCCCCCGTTTTCCTCCACAATCCTTGTTCATCCATTGAATCAGCCAGCCTCAATCAGTTGCTCCTAATCTATAGTTACCTTGTCATGTTAAATACCTGTTCTCTCTTGTTTTGTGACCCCTCGTGGTTTATTGTTTTGCAGTTTATCAGTAAAATAGCACTTACGACTAAATTGACCCTGTTGCTCTGTTTTTGAGACAACCCTCCTCTCCATTTCCCGACAGGAAGAGTGAACCAATGATTGACCGAGCAGAGTACACTTGCCTAAAGGAATTCAGCCGTCAACTGAAGCACGCGACCTCGAAGCAGCAGGAAACCATTGGCCATCTGCTTGGCCCTCTCAAGCAACTCTCCGTCTCAACACAGCAACCCTGCTCCAATTGACCTCCTCACTCGGAGTCCCAGATTCCAATGCCTGAACGCTTTGACAGATACCCCACCCACTGCCGCAACTTCGAGCTCCAGCCATCTCTGTATTCTATGGACTGAATCAAAACTCGCCTGTCTGTGCGAGCTCTGACTTGCCTCAGTGCCCAATGTACTGAAACTGGGACTGACTGGGACAATAAAAACAGTTGCAATAAATTTGAGGAATTCACTGCTGAGGTGCGCTGGGCTTACGATAATCAGGGAAGTGGAAGAGGGCGGCGGATCGGATACTTTGCCTGCGCCAAGGTTCATGCTCAGTTTGGATTATACTGTGGAATTCAGGATCCTCGCAATGGATAGTAGCTGGAATGCAGAACTGCTGCCGTCCTATTACCATTATGACCTCTTGGAGGGCTGTAAGGATGAGCATTCTACCCAGGAGATGTCCACCAATCTCAAACACACATCACCCTGGCCCTTTAAGTTGATAAGTGTCTGATGGAATGACCTGCCAGATCATCAGGTAGAACCTCATTATCAATGCCTCCAGAACACACACAGGTAGGGGCAGATCCCGTGCGGGCGGG
>JAUOBT010000358.1:38572651-38584611 GCA_032362145.1 Hypanus berthalutzae
CAGCGAGAAGGGAGTCATAACAAACAACTCGCTGACTTACGATGTTAAAAGTCTGTTGCGTCACTTTTTCTGAGCTCTGTGCCCAAAGAACTCGGGTCTCTGGGCACACAGCCAGGGATCTTCCATCTCCCACGACACGCCAATTTCCTGCAAAGGCACCGACCAGAGCCATGAAATCCCGAAACTTCGAAGATGAGCTAATCTTCTAGGCCCATCCTTGGCATATCGAATAACAGCCAGTAACGAGACCCTGAGAGTGGGTCCCATTCCACAAAGAACCGAAGTCAGCATGGAACTCCAGGTCAGAGTCTTCAAAAGAACCCTGAAAAGGGAAAAATAGAGATAGTAAAGATAGAAATAGAGCTGCTTCTGAAGATGCAAGCAAAGGAGTCACCATTAGGTACCAGTGTCTCTCCTAGGTTCCTCCTTCAATTTTATTGTCATTCAATTGTACGCATGTATACTGCTAAATGAAACAACGTTCCCCTAAGACCAGGATGCAAAGGCAGTATATATATCACATGCAGCACATAAAATAACATTAACAGTTAATAAAAATATTCTGTAGATGTACAAGTTGACAAACAGTACATATTTGATATTAAGTTAAATATACAACAGCATAGTGCTACTGGTCTGTCATAAGTAATGCGGACTGGGTGGTAGCAGGATTTCAGAAGTCTCACAGCCTGGGGAACAAAGCTGTTGCCAGCCCAACAAACTTGGTTCTGAGATAAGGAGTCTTGTGTTTAAGTCTCCTGTCTTGCTTTGCGTGTCCAATGTGAATAATTTCATTCTGTCCACACTGCGATACATTTGCCATGCATTTTATATAATGATATAATGATAATTTGATATACGATAGATTTATAACTTAATAATTCTATTAATGATGATTACACTCTCACCAGTCTAAGTTACAACATAGAAACAACCCAGGTTCCATCACGCATCCATGCAGTAGAGTCAATTAATCAAATAATCCACATGACTTTGGCACATGGGAGAAAAGTGGAAACTGTGGCAGAACCAAATTGGCCACAGGGAGAATGTAGAACCTCCACACAGACAGCAAGGACTGAACCCAGGTCACAGGAACTGTAAGTGAGCAGGTCTATGACCTGTGCCACGGTGCTATCCCATCTTTCTATCACATTGAACAAACCATTAATAAATATGATGAATGCCTGTGAAGCTAGCGCAGACCTTTGTGGGATTCCACGGATTGTATACTGTCAGTTTGGGGAGCTACCTATTATCCTGGTTCTGGTGCTCAGCCAACTTACTTGCCAGGTCAGCACAGTTGTCTGGATATCTGTATAAGTAGCATCCATATGTTATCAGGTTCACTGGGACTGAACTGCCCTATACAAATCCTTGCTGGCTCTCTCCAACCACCCAAAGGTTCTTAGGACATTCAATCACTCTTTCGTTATAACCTCCAGTGATTTCCCAGAGATAGACATCAGACTAAATGGTTTATAATTTTGCAGAGTGACAGGTGCAATTTTCTGATCTAGAGGAACAGTTCCTGAATTGAGAGGACCTTTGATTGGAAGAGGGTTGCAATGAAGAATGGTTGTAATTTTCTCTCTGTAACAACTCATCAGTGTGGCTCTGAAGTATAATACAGTAAAACTTCAACAATCAGTTGGTGGCCATTTGGAAATCCAAGTGCATCACCATTTAGATCATAAGACATCGGAGCAGAATTAGGCCATTTGGCCCATCAAGTCTGCTCCACCATTCAATCATGGCTGATCCTTTTGTCCCCTCCTCAACCTCATTCTTCGGCCTTCTCCCCATAACCTTTGATGCCACATCCAAACAAGAACCTATTAATCTCTGCCTTAAATGAACCCAGCGACTTGGCCTCCACAGTTGTCTGCAGTAACAAATTGCAAAAATTTAACATGCTCTGGCTAAAGAAATTTCTCTGCATCTCTGTTTTAAATGGACAGCCCTCTATCCTGAGCCTGTGCCCTCTTATCCCAGACTCCCCCCACCATGGGAAACATCCTTTCCACATCTACTCTGTCTAGGCCTTTTAACATTCAAAAGGTTTCAATGAGATCCCCCTCATCCTACGAGGGGTGATTGATAAGTTCGTGGCCTAAGGTAGAAGGAGTCAATTTTAGAAAACCTAGCACATTTATTTTTCCTACATTTAAACACTTAGTCCAGCGGTCGTGGGGCATACAGGTCCCCTCTTTGTAGAAGTCGGTGCCTTGGACTTCCAGAAGTGTTCCACAATAGGGGTGATTGATAAGTTTAAGGCCCAAGGTAGAAGAAGATGAGTTATTAACTTCAAGCTTCCTGCATTATCACTTAAAGAGTTAAAGAGTTTATTCTGTGGCTTATTTAATAACTAAGTAAAAATAATTATCTTTATCTCTTTATGGCTAGTCTTTTTAAAGTTTTTTTTCTGGATTTTAGCAGGTACCTCCCTAAACATAGTGGCTTAGGGACTCTGTGACCACTCTTTCATTAATATTCCTTTTGCAAAGAAGACTTTGTAAAGTTGTTCTGCTTAGAAATAAGAAATCTGCTGTGTTCTTTGTGCTCAGAGCTAATAGTTGTTTTTAGTTAAACTAAAAACACAGCCCTTTTAATTTTACTTCAGTCCAAAAAGTGTCACAACCACAGATTCAGCAGCGCTGCAGATACGGCAATTGCACTCATGAACATGCAGGTGCCAGCTAATTATTTAATTGCAATAGTATTTAACTCCATTCGTTCCGTCATTCGTTGAGACTTGGACACAGTAGTGTTTCGCTGCCTGCTTGCATTCCGCCTTGCCTGAGAAATTGGACTGTTGAGTCAACTGACTCTGAAGACTAGTGGTATTCATTGTATTCTTAGTTGTTCTTTTCAGCCGCAGTGTAGGCCTTGTTTTCCATTTGAGTGTTTTAGTTAACGGCCCTGTTTGACCTAGCATTTATTGTTTTCTTTTCCCTTTATCACTGTTTGCATTAAAGTCTGTGAATTATCAACCTGTTTCAGTGTCTCTAACTCCGCACTTGAGTCATATCCAAACCTGGTGACAGCAAGTCTCGAACACACAAAGATGGACCCAGTGGAGAGAGAGCAGCTGATCTTGGCCATGAGATTCATTGGTCAGAGTAATGCTTTGAGGCAATAATGTTCCATTGTAATTCCTATGTATAAACTCTTGTTTCTGTCTCCATCGTGACAGAAGGATCTTGTCAAGTAATGGACCCAGTGAAATTTGAACAGTGACGTTTTGACATTGGTGGCTTGAGGTAAGGGTGGCTTCTACTCTCAGCGCATGTCCTGACTCTACATTCCGAGAGTTCTGAGTCTACATGCCGAGCTTCTCTAGTCTACATTGAGTTTCTCCGGTATCCATTCCAAGCTTTCAAGTCACAAGTATCCAGATTCCCAGCTTTGTGGTCCCATGACTCAGGTCTGCATAACAAATGAGTGCTTCAAGCAAGGTTATCAATTGATTCAACAAATCATCATTCAAGTCAGTAGTATAAATTCTGGAAGATCCCTACTCCAAAAGCTGATCCCTGGCTCAAGTAAAGTAACCCTATCGAGAGTATTTTAATGATAGCTATTGTACAGATTGATAAAATTGAACTTTCATGCAGCAAAGTAAACAGATCTACAGAGAACCAGCTAGCTTAGTGATGAAAGAAACCTGTCTAGGCTGTCTTGATCTGTAAAATTGAGAGTACATCCTAATTGCCTCTGGAAAAAATAGTGAAAGATAAAATACAGCAAGATTTGAAAAGGCTCCTTCTCTAGATTTTAGGTTTCAAGTTGCATGTTGTCAAGGTTTCCCAAGGACTTTTCTCTATGTTCCCAAGGTTTTTATTTTTTTCCGATTGTTTCCAAGGCTTATTCAATGTGTTTAGGGTTGTTCAAATATTCTCCCCATCTCGAGGACTCCCGAGCTGCCCTCTCGGCACCACCTGAGGTTTCTTGATTTCAGTCTGCTGGGATTCCCGTGTCTCACCATTTCTCTGGATCCCTGAGTCTCTGTGCCTAAATATCAAGTTCCCCAGGTTTCTCAAGTCTTCTCTGGATCTCGAGTTTTCAGGTCTTCCAGGGCCATCAAGTGCCAGCTATAGGGAGAGGGGTCCTGTAGTGACTTCTTCAGGCCTGTGCAGGGTATCAGAGAGCATTGAAATCTGAGGTTTTTGGAGCACCTGAGTTGGTTAATTGTTGTTCAACAACAATTATTAATGGTTTAAAAGTTCCTTGTGTTTTTCTCGAGCAACTCACTCTTTGCAATGAGGTTTCCTGGTGCTTTCTGTTTAAGTTTGTTACGTTTATTTTGATAGGCTCAGGGATTCTGTGCTAGTTTTATTGTTAAAGCAGATGACTGATTAGCTGCAATCAAAGGGTCCTCATTTTGAGAATGATTCATCTCACGGTGTGACTTGATGGAGCTACCTTTATCTAAGCTCTTGTTTTTGGCTCTACATGGAAGTCTTTGGCTCCAGTATTGGCAGTGCACACCATGGCACTTATCTACCAGCATCACTGAAGGACATCTTGGACACATCCCTCATTCAGGACCTCCAGCAGACACAGGTCTGTGGCGCCTCAGGGGCTACACCTGGGGTGGAGGGGGGAACCTGTCACAATCATGGATTTTGCAGCACAGTAGATATGGCGATTGAGCTTGTGAATATGCACGTGTTGGCCTATTATTTCATTGTGATAGTATTTAAGTCCATTTGTTCTGTTGTAGTGCTTGTTAAGACTTGGATACAGCAATGCTTCACTGCCTGCATTCCACCTTGCCTGAGAAATCGGACCGTCAAGTCAACTGACTCTGAACACTGGCGGTATTCGTTTTATTCTTAGTTGTTCTTTTCAGTCACAGTGTAGGCTACCTTTTCCATTTGAGAGATTTAGTTAATGGCCCTATTTGGCCTAGCATTTATTGTTTTCTTTTTTCTTTAACACTGTTCACAGTTAAGTCTGTAAACTATCAATCTGCTTTAGTGTCTCTCACTCCGCAGTTGAGCCATACCCCAACCTGATGTCAAATTTTCAAGGACTCTTCATCTCAATTCTCAATATTTATTGTTTATTTATTTATTTCTGTACCTGCAATTTGTTGTCTTTTGCAACTGGCTGAATGCTCAAGCTTGCGCAGTCCTTCACTAATTTTATTATGGTTAATATTCTATTATGAATTTATGGAGCATGCCCGCAAGAAAATGAGTCAGGGTTGTATAGGGTGAAAATATGTCCTTTGATAATACGTTTACTTTGGCATTTGAATTTTTAATTTCAGAAGCTCGGTACAAATCATCAACACTATTATAAAGCATAATTGACATCACTCTGCACGCTTGAATTTCTAAGCTGTTTGGTTGTTCCTTTCTGCTTGGTTAAAATTCTAGAATTCTCTAACTAAACATATAGCTCTAGTTCAAGAGGAAGACCCCTCATTATCTTCTCAAGGGCACCTCAAATGGGCTGTAAATGATGGCTTTATTTGTTATACCCACTTTCTTAGACTGATATTTTTAACTGGGGAAGCAAGGAGATTGATACATGAGATGAGTTGCTGCATCCACTGGGAATTCACTAAGTCACAAATAAGTGTATTTTTAAATAAGATGGAATGAAAGTCAATGTGCATTTACCTAGCAGTCTGTCCAGCCTGGTATAATACCACATGGTAACTTCCTTTGTTACACTCTCAATAACAAGCAGAGAACACCTCCTAAGCACTTAGTAAATATGGCTTTGAACAATTTCCCAATGGGACTGGTGACACAAATATAACTGCAAATTTTAATTCTGTTCTGTATTTTTAATGATTATAAAGGTGACAGATCTTTGTGTAATGGGTATTTTTTTTTGCCAGCATCGATATAACCTCAAGCAGAATTCAAATCTGTAAGCTATGCTCAGCAATATTACAAAGTCGAGTTCCTAGACAATTCCTCATTCTGTTCTGATGCCATTTATGTACAATGCATTCTGATTGCTAAAAAGCCAAAGTAATTAGAATATAGGGGCTCTGGGTGCCTGGACACGATACTTGGAATATTAAAGCTTTCACATTGAACATCTTATTCATTTGAAAAGGGAAAGATTACTGTCAGCTCAGAACAAAGATCTGCAAAGAATTATTATTAGCTTTAAAGAGCAGATTTCACCATTGACACCTCTTTACTGCTGGTGGACTCAGAATAACTACTCCTTCTTAGGGCATGTATGTTTTTCAAATCACATGTGTTGGTACTGCAACACGAACTGATCTCTCAGTAATAAATCTGTTCAGACGAATTACTACTGGTGGATTAAGAAAGAAATGATTTGCATTTATATAGTGCTATTAATGACAGGGCAATCTATAACAGCCAAGGAAACACCTTTGAAATGTAGTGAGTCTTGTAGTACAGAAAATGTACTGTGTTTGTACATTCTAATTCTCTGGGATCCCACTTGGGAATTTAAAATGCAGATGCGTTGAAACATAAAATAGTGAAGAAAAGCCTTATTGGATACCCCGGGATGGGGTATTTGGACTTAGCAGCTACATTGTCAAAGAAGAAGACAGTCACTGAGGATCATAATGAGAAGCATCCCCACTCAATAGACAAGTGCACAGTTTTGCACTTCAGTAGGACCAACCAGGGTAGGTCTTACACAGTAACTGGTAGGGCACTGAGGAGCGTGGTAGAACAAAGGAATTTGGGAATACAGGTATGTAATTCATTGGAAGTAGTGTCACAGGATGATAAGGTCATAAAGAAAGCTTTTGCCACATTGGCCTTCATAAATCAATGAATTGAGTACAAAGGATGAGATGATATGCTGAAGTTTTATATGACATTGGTGAGGGCTAATTTGGAGTATTATGTGCAGTTATGGTTACCAACCTACAGGAATGATGTAAGTAAGGTTGAAGCAGTGAAAAGAAAGTTTACAAGGATCTTGCCGGTTCTGAAGGACTTGAATTGATAGAGGTACACAAAATCATGAGGGGTACAGATAGAGTAATTGCAAGCAGACTTTTTCCACTAAAGTTGGGTGGGACTACAACCAGAGGTCATGGGTTAAGAGTGAAAGATGAGAGGTTTAAAGGGAACATGAGGGAAAACTTCTTCACTCAGAGGGTCATGAAAGCATGAAATGAGTTGTCAGCACAAGTGGTGTTTACGAGCTTGATTTCAGCATTTAAAAGAAGTCTGGATAAGTACATGGATAGTAGGGATATGAAGGGCAATGGTCACAGTGCAGGTCAATGGGAGCAGGCAGTTTTAATGGTTTTGACATGTTTAGATGGGCTGAAAGGCCTGTTTCAGTACTGTATGACTCAATGACTCTACACTGAGGACCTGGACTTGTACACTGTGTGTCAGGAAACCACAATGTATTCCCAGAGAGCACTATGATGATTTCTAAAGTGAACCCATGGCCGGTCATACACAAGCAGCCTGCTACAATGTTGGTTACTCTTACTTTAGCGCTAATGGGTACCTATCCTTGTGCATTTCAATTCTGCACTGAAATCTAGGTTCTTTTAAGACCCCTGCTTAAATGGGACTACTTGCACCAATATAAACCTCTTTCTAAAGTGACTTGCATTCTTTCCAAAATCATGACCTTTATCTGGCCTGACCCTCATCCCAGTAACTACCATCACACTTCAGTTAAAATACTCTGAATATTTTCTCTCTGAACAATAATCCTTCACCACCATCCTTCCATTTACCAATGAACCCAAGCAAACAATCCAACTTGTACTCCAATTAATCATCAAATATCCCTAACACCTACCTCTGATTGATCTTGTCCCATTCTGATCTACAGGGACCATTCACACACTCTTTTTGGAACTGCTACCAAATGAATGTCCCAATTTCCACTTGCTCCATCGTTAGACCTCACATTGAGGTGATGTCCTAGTACCAAACCAGCTCCTGAACCTACCCAACTACTTTTACCCGTCTTGCAGTCAGTAAGAGCACATCAGAAGTGATGATACAAAAATAGGTGGAAGGGCAGGTAGTATTGAGAAAGCAGAGAGTCTGCAGAAGGACTTGGATGGATTAAAAAATGGGTAATGTAGTGGAAAATGGAATATAGTGTAGGGAAATGTATAGCCATGTCCCTTGATAGAAGGAATAAAGAGATAGACTACATTCTAAACGGGGAAAAAATTCAGAAATCAGAAGTTCAAAGGGAATTGGAAGTCATCATGCAGGATTCTCTAAAATTAACGAGCAGGTTAGGTCACTGGTAAAGAAAGAAAATGCTAGTATATAAAAGCAGGGACGTAATGCTGAGGCTATATAAGACAATGGTCAGACTGCACTTGCAGTATTGCGAGTATCTTGGGCCCCTTATCTAAGACAAGACAATGCTAGCATTGGAGAAATTCACAGAAGATATTCATGGGAAGTATTCTGGGAATGAAAGAATGAAAGGGTTAAAGTATGAGGTGTGTTTAATGGCTTTGTACCTGCTGGCATTTAGAAGAATGAGCGGGGATTTCATTGAAACCTATCCAATACTAGAAGGCCTAGAGAAAATGGATGTGGAGATGTGGATGTGATTAGTAAGGGCAGCAAAGATATTGGGGAGAAGGCAGGAGAATGAGATGGAGCAGTCTTCATTGACCAATTGGCCTAATTATAATCCTATGTCTTATGGTGTTATGGAAAACCGCATACAAGGCTTGTCAATGTGTTTTGAACTTATGAGCTACATGTTCTTTGTGCTGCCATAAATGTCAATAACCATTTCTTAGGCATATCTAATTTATAGACATATCAGTTGAATGAGAAATATTTACTAAGGATCCCCACCTCAACAAAGTGCACTTTCAAACACAGAGTGGATCTTAATTCAATACTATATCTGTGGCACTTGATTCAGTACAGTCCAAGATACATTTTGTGTATACCAGCCTTGATTACATCAGCATCAAGTTCTTGGCCAATGACAGTTGCCTTGGATTTTAAAGTGTTGGGGGATCGTGATGAGGAGCACAGGCTGTTGATGGTAAGGAGTTCAACTGTATACGGACATGTATAATCTTGCCACAACCATGTGTGTTTCATGTCTGTACGTTGGTTTCCACCCACATTCCAAAGAAGTGTTTATTGGTTAATTAGCTAACGCAATTTATGACATCAGTTATATGACAAAAGAGTCAAAAGGAAGTTCAAGGACGTGAATGAGAAAGATTAAGTTGTAAGCGTGCATCAAAATAGGAATGGGGGGAATGGATGTGAGACTTCTTTCATCAGGGTGATATGGACCTCATGGACCACTTCTCCAGTGCTGCAATAAGGTAAGTTTCTTGGAGATGGACCTTTACTGTTGATTTTCAAGGATGTCTCCTATCAATTAACTGACATTTAATGATGTCCATAGAGTAATATATGATAAGATAGAATCTTGGCCTCACAATCCACCTTATTATGATGTTCCACTTCATCGTAAACTCACACTGCTCTTTTTGATAGCTTTGACACTTTATTCTGCATTGTTCTTGTTATACTTGCTCTGGTTTAATGCACTGTGTAATGATTTTGTGATTGACACTGCACTGAAAAGAACCATTTAATGTATATTTCATTTCAGACATTGTCTTTGTTTCACCAATTGCCCTTCCCCACCTTAACATGTTTCCCTTTGTCTCAGTTCTGACCTGAAACAGTGGCAGTTACTGTTTCCCAAGATACTCTCTGACCTGTTGAGTTTACACAGCATTTATTTCTTGTATCTGCAGTTTTCTCTTTTTTATTTTTATGCATTGAAAAGAGAAACGTTGTGCTTGGAACATACAAGTGGAACAAAGTTCAGGGGACCAGAGACTGATAAAATAAGGATGAAAATGATTGTGACATTGGAGAGGCTAGAAGCTAGAGTAGAGGGAAAGTCATCTATCAAACTAACTAATCTCATTAGTCCTGTATTGACGATGAGGAATACCAACAAGCTCCACTTCATTATAAAACTACATGCAAATGCTTATGTACATTTTTTTTAACATTGATTGGATTGCTTTCTGTCAGAACAAAGTTGCCTCCTGATGCGTCAAGTCAAATTACTTGGATAATCCCATTGCCTGATTTATGATGAACCATTTTATTGCCTTTGCATTATGAAAATCACAAAATTACTCAACAAAATGCGACAACATTACAATAACAGAGCCTCTGGAAAAAAAACACATTATCTGGCGCTGCTATGTAAATAGGGCCAATGTATCACCATGCCAACAGACATGGCTCGATGCTTGATAATGACTCACTTGAAATTGCATGTAATTTAGTTACATTTTAACATCCCATAATTAACATTCATGGAGGTCTTCCAGGTTAAAAAAATTATGGAGAAGAAAAAAGGGAAAGAAAAAATAATCCTTCTGGAGAACAGAAACTGTTGGTAAGAATTAATGAAGAAAAGTCTATGTTTGTAAAATACTTATTTTATGATTGATTTTAAATCCTCAAAATTATCAATTTTATTTAAGAACTCAAGCTTTGGATGAAGATTATTGGGTTGAATTTCTGCAAGAAATCATTCACTTGCCTGGCAGCAGATGTATAGGTACAATGGATGCAGCAGGTCCGTTCTCTGGATCGAGCCATTTAATGGTTACCTCATCTCACCCTCTTATACCCATTGTGTAGGCGATCTGGTGGTGGAGACCTGCAAGGATCCCCTAGGAGATTTAATGTCTTTGAATTTTCAAAGCAAAGGGAAAAGCATAAACCTTACTGAGTTTCATTATAAATCCAAAGGCAAATTAAATCCATACTTAATGACAAAGCAATCACAGACTCGGGAAGTCCATTGATCTAGTGATAGTAGTTTCGCTCCTCTTGATCACAAAGGGTAGATCATTTATTCAGAGACTATGGTCTGTGGGTAACAACAACCTAGCAGATGCAAAGCTTCTTAACCCTACTGTCTTTGCTTATTGCCATAAACGCCAATCAGAAAACCAATGACTGCCTTCTTTTCTTTATCTGTATAATGCTGGCAAAAAACATGTCCATAATTGTTCCAAGAAGCTGAAACACTACTTGTTTTTTGACCATGTGGCTGAAAAGATTACCTCAGAAGACACAAACTATCATGTCTCTTGGCGTGAACTGAAAACTTGCAGGATGAACAAGGTAAGTGTGGAATTCCTTTCTTTGAAAAACAGATTACAGTCTTCAATGCTTCCTATTTTTCTCACTTATAATCAGAGAGATCAGAGTTTGTGATCTGTCCAACTAGCTTCATATCTCAGCACTGCCAGGCATAGGCAATAAAAGAGAGGAATATGTTTTAAGGTACAAATACTTCTTAGCATCATCTCACAGGACCTACAGGTACATTGTTTTAGTCTCCTTTGTATTGAAGAATGCCATTGATGTTGCAGGTCACAGAAAGAAATGAGAGAAATTTATATTTATATTGCACTTTTCTTCATTTCAGAATGCCCTAAGTTCTTTATAGTCAAAGTAGTTTTGTAATACAGTATTAGAGCAGAATATAGAGCAACTAATTAGCACACAGGCAGATCCCTAAATAATAACAAAATAATAACCAGCTAATCTATCTTTATACTGGTTGAAGGATAAACAATAGCTAAAAACCCAGAGGGAAATTGCCCATTCTTACTTGAAAAGTGCCTTGGAAACTGGCCAATTGTTAATGCAAGTGGGTTTACAATCTGAACTAAACAACAGGTCCTTAGTAACACTCACACAAAATGCTGAAGGAACTCAGCAGGTCAGGCTGAATCTATAGGAATGTATAAACAGTTGATGGTTCTGCCCAAGACCACTCATCATGAATGGGGAAGATGCCAGAATAAGAAGGTGGAGGGAAGGGAAGGAAGACAAGCTGGAAGGTGAAGCCAAGGGAGTGGGGGAGGGAGGAAGAAGTAAGAAGCGGGGAGATTATAGATCGAAAAGGCAAGTGGCTGAAGAAGAAGGAATCTGATAGAAGAG
>JAUOBT010000358.1:38733160-38744002 GCA_032362145.1 Hypanus berthalutzae
TACAGCCACCCCACCCCTCCTGCCCACCTGCCTGTCTTTTAGATAGTATATGCACCCTTCGATGTGAAGTGCCCAGCTCTGATTTTCTTTCAACCGCAACTCTATGATGCTCACACCATAATATCTGCTAATTTATAACTGCGCTATAAGCTTACCTGCCTTATTTTGTAGGTTGTCAGCATTCAAATATAACATCTTCAGTCCATTACTCAACTCCCTTCTTCTCAATTTGATCTCCATATTGCCTGATGTTAAATCCATCTAAACTTTCTGTTACATTCTTTATTTTGGAGTCTTCAGTAACCTCTCCTTTCCTTTTACTTTATCCATACTTTTCCGAGCTTTTGAGCCCATCCCTGATTATTTAATTTAGAGACTTATGCACAGCCCCAGTTATGCAATTCACCAGGACCCTGGTCCCAGCATGGTTCATGTGGAGCTTGTCCCATCAGAACAGCTCCTTCCTTTTCCAATACTGGTGCCGACATCCCTCAAATTTAAACCTGCATCATCCACACTAGATGTTGAAACATGCACTTAACTCTTTGGTCTTATTAACCCTGTCCAAATTTTTGCTTTTGGCTGAGGTAACAATCCAAATATTATTACTTTTATAGTTCTGCATTTTAATTTTGTTCCTCGCCACTCAAATTCCCTCAACAAATCTCTTTCCTTGTTGTTGGTCCACCCATGGACCACAAGAACTGGATTTTTCCCCTTGCACTCCAAATTCCTCTCCAGGTCAGATAAGCTACTCTGAACCCAGGTATTCGGCAAGCAACACAGCCTTCGGCACACTTGATGCTTGCAAAAGAGAATTGTGTGTATTGGACTGATCTTATTATTTCCAATTACCTTTCCTTTCTCTTCCACTCTCCCTGAACCCACTCTGAATGGCTTCTTGAACCGTGGTACCATGGTCAGCTTTCTCATCCTCCCTACAGATCCACTTGCATCTACGCAGAGAGCAAGAACTCAGAGCTATTGAACAAGCTCAAGAACTCAGGCTCCTTCAGCACTACGTCTCGTGATCTGCCTCACTCAGTCACACTGCCTTAGCCATGATCACAGACCAAAGTTGAAGTAATTAATCTATTGGGTGTGACAGTCACAGTGTCCAGAATACTCTCCTGATGCGTAACATCATTATCATTAAAATAACACACAGGACGCTCAGTCATCTCATTGCTGTTTGTGGTACTCTGCTTCACATAAGACTTTTACGTTACATTTCCCTTTCACAGCATCTCACAGGTTTCAAAGGATACCTTTATACACCTTGCACATTGCACTTCAATTTAGTGTGAACAGGATAACTGCCAACATCACTTAAGATTTCAATTTAATGTCCAATAGATCATAATTAACCCACAGCTTAATTATTCTATCGATAAATCATGATGCTCCAAACAGTTAGCATAATCATAGTTTTGCAGTTTCCATTTGCAGTTTAAATTAAGAAAGAAAATTGATAAATATGACAACCAGCGTGCTTTAATCATTTGGGGATAATTTTGATTCAAGCTATGCTTGATAAGTCTGCCCACTGCTCTTTATGGAATTTCAAGTTTAATTGTCATTTTGCCATACCTGTGAAAGCAACAAACTGAAAAAGCGCTACTCTGGGACGAAGGAGCAAAATGCATACCAACAGTCACAGACAGCACATGGCACCAATAGCACATATAAGAGAGCAAGCATGTATAAGGTATCAGTAAAATGCAGTCACTCAGAAAAAATATATAGTCCAAAACCCCAAGTCCGTGAATGTTGCGGCAGTCTGTAGTCAAATACAATACAGCTTGTCTTCTGCCGAGTAAACACTGGGGGGCAGCACCAACTCCAGCTTGGATGCCACAGGTGCGATACAGTGACTCCAGTGTTTCTTTCCTGGACAGTCGTAGACAGGTGATACTGCAATTTGAGACCTAGCAACAACTGGGGCCACACAGCTCCCCCGCCATCTGCCAATAAGTCAGTGAATTGCACTTGCAGAACTCCACGTTAACAGTGTCCAATCATAAGAAAAGCGACTAAGATGATCACTCGTTGTTAGACAGCCCATTGCTTTCATGCACTGACCCCTCTGATGCCTCTCTAATGCAGTCAGTAGCACAATCTGAACCAAATCCAGCTCCTTCCGTTTCTCCGCCAATAAGCAACCCGCTGATGGAGTAGACTTGCAGTACTTTAAGTTCTTAATGACCAGTCTTGTGATTCTAAAAAAAAGTTTAAAAAGGGCAATAACACCTTTTGTTGACCCCGTTGAAGCCACTGCAATCTAAACAGAAATGAAAGTGTAGAATCCATATAGATTGCTGTCTTCTATAGCCCTCTCTTGTTGTCTCCAAGATTAATAGATTATAACAGATAACATTTATTCATTATAACATGCCATTGTGCAATGTGGTGATTCTATTAGGTTTTGTGTCATGGCTTACAAATGCTGTGCTCTTCCTGTCTGCTAAATCTCATTTCACACACAATCCACACAGCCTAAGGAAGGGAGAATTTCAGGTTTTCAAACATCAGTGCTCATGAAAACCTATCACCCGGTTTTTCGCCCACACACCTCTGAATTCAATGTCACCCAGTTTTTGCCATTGTGACAGACTTACAAGGTTCCAGTAAAATCAGCAAGAGTTGGCTAAGAGGCACGTAATGCAGCATAACTTTGCTGTACACAGCTGGTGAAAAGCAGCTGAAATATTTCTGTGCTGCCTTTGATATCCAGGGGATGTGCAGACCTTCCTGCAATAGCCAACAACGGCTAAATCCAGACTGCAACCCTTGCCCAGCAACTAAACGGCAGGACCGAGACAGCTGCTCACCATGACCACTATGCTACCCTCCCTCAGGTGACAGTCAGTGACAAAAATTAGTAAGAATTCTGTGTTGAGAGATAATCCTTTATAATTTCAGATAGTTTATTGCCATTCTCCAGTATATCAGTGTAAAGGAGAACAAAAGGATTGTTACTCTGGATCTGATGCAGCAATAAAAACTAAATTATATCCAGTTGCTCAACTCATTTTATTTTTTCTACCCTAGTTGTATGAGAACCATTAACACACAGACAGCACCTCTTCTGTTTAGTTATAAATTAAGCTGTTGTGTAGACACGCTAATTAAAAAAAAAACTATCATGTTGACATTAATAAATGGTCTATTTTAGCTGGCAATAATGAGGAGTGTGACATCATCATCTGGTGACAAAGTAGTGCTAATGATTTCTTCAGAGCTGCTAATGGCTGCTCTCAGTGAGTGGAAAGTGAGCACTTTCAAGTGTAGTTGATCTTTGTCATTAAAATGATAAAAATAAATTAATACCAGAAGTCAGATATCAAAAGCATGTTCCAGTTATTAAACAGGAATTATTCAGAGCTACAGCCTCCCTAAAAAGCAAACTGAATGATTCAGGGAAATCTCACTCCTGAGGTTTAACCACACTGCTTCAACATAGTAGCCTTCCTTTAGTGGAAAGTTAACTTGGATGAACGGCAGAAGCCCATTTACAGTAGTTCGTCTTGTCTGAAATATGGGATTAATAAACTCCTAGAACAATTATTGCTGGTTTGCCTGAAATTAGAGCATAGAACATAGGACAGAACAACAGGCCATTCAGCCCACCATGTTGCTTCTGAACATGATGCCAAATTAAACTAAACCACCTCCACCTATACATGAACTATATTCCTCCATTCCTCGTGCTTTCATGTGCCTACCGAACAGCCTCTTAAATGTAACTATGTATCTGCACCCACTACCATCCCGGAACCCCATTCAAGTCACCTACCACTGTGTAAAAATCTTCTCTCATCCATCACCTTTCAACTTTCCTCTTCCTGTCTTAAATGCATGCCCTTTAGCATCTAGCATTTCTACCTTGCAAAAAACATTGTAACTATCTATCTATGCTTCTCATACTTATATTAACTTCTACCAAGTCTCTTCTTAGATTCTGACACTCCAGAGACAACAAACCAGGTTTATCCAACCTCCTCTTATATCTCATGTAAACCAGACAGCATCCTAATAAACCCTTCTGCACCATCAGTTAGGCCTTGTGGACCATCAAATCTGCTCCGCTATTTCATCATGGCTGATCCAATTTTCCTTTTAGCCCCAATCTCCTGCCTTTTTCCTATATCCCTTCATGCCCAGATCAATCAAGAATCAATCAAACTCTGGCTTAAATATGAATAAAGACTTTGCCTCCACAGGTGCTTGTGGCAAAGAATTCTGCAGTTTCACTACTCTCTGGCTAAAGAAATTCCCCCTGATCTCTATTTTGAGGCTGTGTCTTCTGTTTCTCCAAGGATGGGATACTTTCTCTACAATTCCACTCTATTAAAGCTTTTCACAATTTAATAGGTTTCAATGAAGTAAACCATCATTTTTCTGAATTCTAGTGAATACAGGGCAAAGGCCATCAATCATTCTTCATATGACAATCCATTCAATTCTGGAATCATTTCTGTGAACTTCCTTTGAACCATCTCCAGTTTCTGCAATTCATTTTTAGGATAAGGGACCCAAAACTGCTCACAATACTCCAAGTGAGGCCTAACCAGTGCTTTATAAAGTCTCAACACTGCATCCCTGCTTTTATATTCTAGTTCTCTTGAAATGAATGCTAACTTCGCATTTGCCTTCCTTACCACAGACTCAACCTGCAAATTAACCTTTCAGGAATCCTGCACAAGGACTCCCAAGTCCCTTTGCACCTCAGTTTTTTTTCTATTTTCTCTCCATTTAGAAAATAATCAACCCTTTCATTACTTCTACCAACGAGCATAACCATATACTTTCTGATACTGTATTCCATCTGCCATTTCTCTGCCCATTCTCCTAATCTGTCTTAATCCTTCTGTAGCCTCTTCACTTCCTCAAAACTACCTTGGGGCAGCAATCCTGAGATCACAGCCCTGGAGATCTTGCCCTTTAACTTTGCACCTACCTCACTGAACTCACCTTGCACAATCTCATCACGCATCCTCCCTATGTCATTGGTATCTACGTGGACCATGGCTTCTGGCTGTTCACCCTCACGTTTAAGAATGCTGAGGACTCAATCCAACATACCTTTGCCACTGGCACCCAGGAGGTAACATACCATCCGGGAATCTCGTTCTCACCCTCAAAACTTCCTGTCAATTTCCCTAAATAACGAATCTCCTATCACCACAGTGTGCCTCTTCTACCCCCGCCCCTTCCCTTTGGAGTCACAGAGGTAGACTTAGTGCTAGAGATTGACCACTATGAATCCTTTCTGTTAGGTCATACCACCCCCCATCATCAGTATCCAAAGTGAGCTACTTGTTGTTGAGGGAGATGGCCACAGGAGTGCCCTCCACTGGCTCCTTAATCCCTTTCCTCTTCCTGACTGTCATTCAGTTTCCTGTGTCCTGCACCTCAAGTGTAACTACTTCTCAAAATGTTCTATCTATCACCCCTTCAGCCTCTTGAATGATCTGGAGTTCATCCAGTTCCAGCTGCAACCCCTTAACATGATTTGTTATATGCACTTCTCGCAGTTGCAGTCGTTGGGCACTGGACGACTCTCTGTCTCCCCACAACTTGCAAGAGAAGCATTCCGCTATCATGCTTGGCACCTTTACTGTCCTGCTGAGTAGATATAAAGAAGGGAAATAAGAAAAAAACTTAACCTTGAGCTTTACTTTCTCTGAGTGAAACCTCTCTTCACAGAAGCCTCGAAGAGCTAAAGCCTTCAAAATCTCGATTGCCACCCTGACTTAACACACTCTCCGCCATGGATTGTCCAATTCCTTACCTTTACCCAAGCCTCCATACTTTCCTATAATTGGGGGACCAAAATTGCATATAATACTTCAAGTGCGATCTAACCAAAGTTTTATATAGTTGCAGCGTGACTTCCTTACTTTTATACTCAGTGTCCCAACTAATGAAGGCAAGCATGCCATACAGTTTCTTTACCACCCTACCCACTGTTTGGCCACTTTCAGAGAGCAATGGACTTATCTCTAAGGTCTCTATATACTGTAAATTAATGCTGTTAAAGGTTTTGCCTTTAACTGTAATTTCCCTTCACATTGGACCTCCCAAAGTGCAACACCTTGCGCTTGCTTTCTATGCATATTCTCTTCTCATGAAGTTTCTGAGCATTGAAACTACCCTCCTTTTTCAGGAAACTTGGCTTCCCCTCTACTGTGGTCATTGGAACCCTCACCTGCAACTCTTACATTTTCTGTAGACCTGATCTCCAATCCCCAGCTCCTCCACCATCCCAGACCGAACAGAGGGGGAATTGCCTGGGCGTCGCCTTTCAGCCTTCGCACCACTCATGACTTCAACCTCCAACCGCCTTCTGCTTTTCACAGGAGCCACCCTCTCCTTGACGCCCTGGCTCACTCATCGGAGGAATGAAACAGCACTACTCAGTAAGGCAGTGGTTGCACTCACTTTCTACAACCTCATCAATTGTCCTCCTGATGTGGCAGCTTCTATGTTGGCCAGGCCAAACATAGATTCTGCAGCTGCTTTGGCGAGGACCTGTGCAATGTGTGCATCTTAAGCTCCTGGTTCCATGTCATTACAAGTCTCCTCCCCATACACACATCAACCTTTCTGTCTTCAGCCCTCTTGATCACTTGGGTGAGCCAAACTCAAACTAGAAGATCAGCCCTTCATATTCTACTTTAGAATTTGGTGCCTAATGTTTTGAGCATTGAATTTTCTAATTTCCCATAACTTACACTATTTTCATCATTTATCTCTCTTTTTGATCAATCTAGGTTCCCTCAAATGACTGATCTACTCTCTGTGTTTAAACCCAACACAAACCCCCATTATCCAATTTCTTTCCTTTCTCCTACCTGGTTAATTGGAGCATCATCTGTCCATCACTAGCTCCATTTAGCATCTTCTTTACTTACCAGAATCCAGAATCTTTAACCATTTTATTGTCTCAACTGGTCACATACCAGCCTGATTCTACCTCCACATTTCTCTCCTCCTACCTGGCTCCATCTGCTCAAGATCCCCCTCCTCACTTGATTCCACCTATCAGCTGCCAGCTTCTGTCTCGGTCTTCTCCCTCACTTTAGTGAACTGGCTTTCACCCTCTGCATTCTCAGTCTTCATACGGAGTGCTGACCTGAAATCTCAACTACCCTGCTGTCCCGACCCATCGAGTTTCTCCTGCAGATTTTTGCTCCAAATTCCACCAACAGCAATCTCTTATGTTTGTATTATCTGGCTTAAGTACTGAAAGACCATGGAGAACTTAGCGTTCTTATCTATCATCATCATTCCAATCCAGTCCCAAATTAGATAATTACTGCTTGATATGTTTATGTTAGCAGGTCAGCTCCAGTTCAACTTGAGACGCTGCATTACATGATGTATAAAGGTGATTTGTGCCTTAGAGTAAGGAAGGGAACTATCAGTCAGTATCTCTCCTGACCTCTGACTCCTGCATGAAAATCCCCAGGCTGGTTCACAATTAGGCTTAGTTAGAGAAATTAAAGAGCCATCTCAACCTTTTTTTTAACAAACAGGAAAGCTGTATAGACTAGAGTCACGATAGACTGCAGCTGATGAATCTGAATCTTAAAAGAAAACACTGGAGGGACATACACAATATGTAGGAGGAGATCAGGCAGGATCTATGGTGAGGAATAAACAGTCGATGTTTTAGGCCGAGACCATTCATCAGGACCAGAAAGGAAGGGGGAAGAAGTGGGGGAGGGGAAGGAGTACAAGCTGGAAGGTGAAAGGTGATGCCAGGTAAGCGGAGAGATAGTGGGGTGAGGGAGAGGGAATGAAGTGAGATGAAGTGAGAAATGGCTGGTGATAGGTGGAAAAGGTAAAGGGCTGTAGAAGAAGGAAACTGATAGGAGTGGAGAGTGGGGCATGGGAAAAAGGGAAGGGGAATGGGCACCAGAGAGAGATGATAGGCAGGTGAGGAGAAGAGAAGACATGAGCTAGAGTGGGAAAAGAAGCTGGAAAGGGGAGAAATTATCGGAATCAGTGTGTGTGCTAGAGGACCTCAGTGGGTTAAGCAGCAACCGTTAATAGAAATGCACAGTTATCGTTCTGGGTTAAAATCTTTCATCTGGACCCCTCCATACCTGCTGGCATTTTCCCCTGCAACTGAATGAAATGCAATGCCTGTCCCTACACCTCCTCCCTCTCCACCATACAGGGACCCACTTGTGTTGCCCAGACGAGGGGTCTTAACCAAAACATTGACTGTCCATTTCCCTCCACAGACGCTGCATATATAGTCAAAGCACTCTAATCAACAATACATGAGTGATATTTATGGGAATGATCAAAAATAAAGATTTTACAGGTTTAGTGGCTGAGAATGTTGTTAGTAAGTGTCTAAACCCTACAGCAACTCCTTGTTATATCTGTGAATGGAAAATTTGATACTGCCTATAAATGCGAAGAATTGAGTACAGCTTCCTTTTCCCGTCAAAGACATCCCCTAGCTACTGGAGAGCAAAACAAGCAACTTATCTTCCATATGGTTAGGATAACAAATGTATTCACTAATAAAAAATGAACAGAAGGACATTTTTCATTGAAGCTATTCTTCCACTGACCCAGTATAATATTTGGCTTCCATTCAGAAGCCTTCAGTGTATCTTAATGACAGTGCAGACTACCGGCAAGTTATGGTTTCAGGTAAATATGGTCGTGATCGAAACAGATGTTGACAAGTGAGATCAATGAGTGCCTGCTCCCTTATCAGTGTTTTATGGAACCATTAATTCATAACTTCTGTTCTATTCAGTATTCACTGCAGAGTTTTCATGTGTTGTCCAGATGGTCGTCCCTTTGCAAATGTGATTTTGCTTTTTCTCTCAGGCACAACTCTCCCAGTTATGTTTTAATTATTGTTTTCCATCTTCCTTGGATGTGTCCTTGGCAAAGTACATTCAAAGCACTTCAATTTTTTTCACATTAATAATCTTTTTTAATAGCACAACATTTTGTATAGACTTTAGTCTCGCTAGATTCCTGAAAATCAGCTCCACACAACAGGAGGTGAAAATATGCTGAATGGCTAAAGAGGATAGAACCTTCAATTATGCACAATTGTTCATGTTATCAAGGCTTCACGTGTCTGCACCTGCATCCTGCAGTCAACATATATTGTGGCAGAGTTCATCGCTAACTCGCACAATGGTGGATATTCCAGAGGAATTGATTATATTAAACATTATTCTATTTTAGTTAATGGGTAACGGTGGTCCAGGACATTAGAAACATTCCTTATTTTCTTCAAGTGGTGTCAATGCATTTCTGGTTGCTTTCTGGTGACTAGGGGTTGCTTTTTGATCTGTTTCTTCTCACATTATATGTCAATGACTTAGATGAAGGAATTGGTGGCTTTATGGCCAAGTTTGCTGATGATTTGAAGATAGGTGGAGGGGCAGATAGTGTGACAAAAAGCAAAGAAGCAACAGAAGGACTTAAAATGTATGGTCATGCACTTTAGGAGAAGAAGTAAAAGCTACGCTATTTTCTAAATGGAAAGAAAATTCAAAAATCTGAGGTGCATGCAGGATTCCCTAAAGTTTAATTTGCAGTTTGAGTCAATAGTGAGGAAGGCAAATGCAATGCGGCATTCATTTCACGAGGGTTAGAATATAAAAACAAGGATGCAATGTTAAGGCACTGGTGAGGCCTCATTTGGTGTATTGTGAGCCATTTTGGGCCCCTTATCTAAGAAAAGATGTGCTTCTATTGGAGACAGTTCAAAGAAGATTCATGAAAATGATTTCATAATTGCAAGACTATCACATGAGGAGTGTTTGATGGCTCTGGGCTGTATTCACTGGAATTCAGAACAATGAAGGGGAATCTCATTGAAAACTCTCAAATGTTAAAAGGTCTCGAGAGAATGGATTTGGAGAGGATGTTCCCTATGGTGGGGAGTCTAAAAGTAGAGGGCACAACCTTACAATAGAGGGATGTCTATTTAGAATGAGAATGAGGAATAATTTCTTTAGCCAGAGAGTAGTGAATCTTGGAGCTAAACCTTGCCTTCTTTCAGAAGTGGTTCCCTACTGTCAAGTTCAGTGCTAGGTGGAGGTGCATCCATTAAGATGCTACAGTGACCCAGATCTCTTCCTCTGTTGGGGTCTCTGTAGGTGGTTCGGAGATGCAGGTTTAGTTCCTCCTTGGAGCACATCAAGGTCCCACTTAGCTTCTACCGCAGTAGTTGCTTGGTGACCCCAAACGGTTAGGCTGTGAAGGCTGTTCGCCTCCTGACTCTCTGTTTATGGTGAGTTCTATGCCACTTAGATCTGAGCAGGGTCATTAGCTTCTTTCTGTGGATGCTATGTAGCTCTGCCAGCAGTTGTTGCCACTCCTCATTGGCCTTTTTGTACTGCGTTTCAGGGATTTTGATTCCTGGCAGCTTTTGTGGATCTTGCCCACTCTCTGGTTCGTACCGTACTGCATTCTGGCTGGCTTCTGTTCCACTGCACCAAACCAGCAAAGTTGAGTATAATTGTCGTCATTGCCTGCAGTCATCTTTCAGCATCTCCCTTTGTTGTTGCATCCAGCACCCCATCAACATCTTCATCAAACTGCCCCCAGACTGTCACCTCACAGGCCTGAGACCATTTTTTTCTCTAAACCCAGGGTAAAATAGTGGAAGGAGTATGCCATCTCAGAAACTAACATGCAGCTCCCACTCGTGCAACCCCTATCCCATCTGTGGAAGGGTCAAAGGTTCCAACATTGGCCTCATCAGACAACAGGACCTATAAAACTGCCTGGCCTGCTGAGTTCCTCCAGCATTTTGTGTGTGTTGCTTGGATTTCCTGCATCTGCACATTT
>JAUOBT010000358.1:38900951-38914573 GCA_032362145.1 Hypanus berthalutzae
GGGGCATTACTGGATGTTTGAGAAATTGATGTTCATGTCATCAGGTTGGAGGCTACCCAGACGGAATATAAGGTGTTACTCCTTCAACCTGAGTGTGGCCTCGTCACGACAGTAGAGGAGATCATGTACTGACATGACTAGCATTAAAAGGGTCTTTTTCTGGTTGGCAACATGAAATGTGTGGAATGCCAAAGGGATCAATGCCATAGTCTCAATCATTGACAGTTTATATAATTGTCTTGGGTCCAGGTGCTAGAGTTGCTAAATTTTCTGTTATCACTAAGGTAGATAGAAGAGTAAGTTGTGAAGTGGATGCAAAGAGGCTACAATGGGACATAGGGAGGTTAAGTAAGTGAGAAGAGATCTGCTAAATGGAGAATGATGTGAGAAAATGTGAACTTGTCAAATTTTGGCAGGGAAGATAAAAATGTGGCATAGTGTCATATTCCCTAAATGGAGAGATATTGCAGAGCACTGAGATGCAAAGGTGTTGAAGTGCATTATTCAGAACAGGCAATTAATTAGGAAAAGATAAGAGTCTTAATGTTTATTGCTCAGGGAAATGCTTAGGAGGTTATACTTTAATTATACAGAGAATTGATGAGAAAAAAATCTAAGAACCCTAATGCAAACTGTTTGCACAAGTTTACTAAAGAAATATGGGGAACGGGCAAGTCAGTCATCTGTAGATTTTAAGTTTATGTGAGAGGATGAATAGTTTTAAGTAAGACAGATTCTTGACAAGCAAGGAGTGGTGTGTGTGCTTGTTTATTTATTTAGCGATACTGTGCAGAACAGCTCAACAAGCTGTGGTACCCAGCAACCCATCTATTTAACCTTAGCCACAGGATAATTTATAACGTCTAAATAAAGTTCAAAGTTCAAAGCTCAAGGTAAAATTCATTATTAGAGTTCAGACATGTCATCACATGCAAACCTGAGATGCTTTTTTTCTGTGGATATAATCAGCAAATCTATAGAAGAGTAACGGTAAACAGGATCAATGAACAAAGTATGCAAGTGCAAGCCAAAAAAAAGTAATAAATAGGGAGAGCATGAAATAACAAGAAGAAGAGAGACCATCGGTTGTGGAACACCAGAAATAGAATGAGTCTAGTTATCACCTTTTGTTCAAGAGCCTGATTGTTGAGGGGCGGTAGCTGTTCTTGAACCAATACACTACCACAACATGCCAATAGGTAAAACAGAATGCAGAGTTGAAGTTATAATTATATCAGCCATGATTTTATTAAATGACCAGAGGAATTTTATTAAATAGACCAGAGGGGTCATGTGGCCTACTAATGTTTCTATTTCATTTGTTAGCATTCTTTGTGATAGTTAATTGTCTCAGAATTTATTGGAGATGTTCCTTTAAATTAAAATAAGACACAATCAATAAATGCAGTTTTCCCTTGTCCATCTTCTTTCCAACAGCTAATCAGAAAGAAGAACAAGGAATTCAAACACGAGTGATTTGTACTGCATTGCTCCCATGCACTGGACAAATCTATAGCCATTGTTTTTCAACTCTCAACACTATTTCTCAGGAACAAATGTTAACCTTGGAAGGCAAGATGCATTATCAACATTTCAAAATATTTTATTTAACTATAAAAAAGCTGCAATCAAATTTTAGTTATATCTTCTCTGCTCAAAAGGACCATTAAATTATGGAATCTTTTGAAAAGCAATAGAATTAAAAATAGATTAAATGAAACTTAAAAATCTTGTTCATCTTCACGGATATCCAGGAGGTGTCACCTATCTCAGTCTGTGGTTTACCACGGTGGAAATGTGCATATAATTGAACATGAACTATTAATGGTCCTTGTAAAAAGAAAATTATAAAGTGATCTGTAAGGAAAAAAAAATGTGGAGGTTATGAAGTGCTCTATAAAAACAGAAAATGCTGCAGGCATGCAGCGGGTTAGACAATGTCTGTGAAGGGAAGAACTGATTAGAATGCATATCATCAACTAGAAAGGTTAACTCTTTCTCACATCGAAGATGCAGATGAACTTTTTCCAGCAGAGCGCTTGTGTTGTAGCTTCCAATAACTGCAGTCTTTTGCTTCTATTATGGTCTGATATTTGAGAAGTTGGAATAACATAAATAGCTCCAGCATGGGCAGAATAGGTCAAATGTCCTCCTTTTGTGTAAAAACATCTATCAAATATCATCAACAACAGCCCCACAACCCTGTGACCATAAAACCACCCTGCCAGCAAGTCAATGTTTCCATCTAAACAAATGGAACTACAGCTCTCTTACTTTGTCATTTCCCATTGAATTTGCACTCTTTTGCAACAATATCAATGATTCTGATGAAGAGAATCATGTATAACATGCCTGAGTTTGCTGATGTAGATAATGTGGTGGATACAGCCTAGTCTATCACAGGCAAAGCCCTCCATACCGTTGAACATATTTACAAGGAGTGCTGACACAAGAAAGCAGCATCCATTACCAAAGGCCCCACCAGTCAAGCCATGCTGACTTCTCACTTCTATCATTGGGCAGGAGGTGCAAAAACCATAGGTCCCACAGCACTAGGTTCAGGGACAGTTATTACGCTACAACCACCAGGTGCCAGAACCAAGTGGATAATGTCACTCACCTCAACTCTGACCTAATTCCACAACCTCTGGATGCACTTTATAGCTCATGTTCTCAGTATGATTTATTTATTTGTTTGTTTGTTTATTTATTTACTTGCATGATTTCAACAGTTCAAAGTTTTGTTTTATTGTCAAAGTATGTGTGTACAATGCAACTATGGTATTCGTCTTCTTCAGATAGACATGAAATATAGAAAATGCCACAGGTGTCATTGAAGGATTACACATTAATACCCTCCCTGCATGAAAAGGAAAAACAAATCGCAAACCCCAAACCTCACAGCCCCTCCCTCACACAAAAACTAACAAACTGCCCACACAGAAAATGGCAGCTGGAACATCAGTCTGCAAACGCCCACCCCTCCCTCACAAAACAGCAACAATAACATCGTATCTCCAACCCCTTCCCTCACAAAACAACAGCAACAATAACATCAAATCCCCAACTGCCTCCCTTGTAGAAATGAACAGGGAGAATGGAATCAAACTCCCAACCCCCTCTCTCATACACAAAAACTAACAGATTGCCCAAACAGAAAATGGCAGATGTAACATCAAACCCCTCCCCAACCCTCCCGCTCACAAAAACTAGTATATTGCCCACCCAGAATTTTGATAGTAAATTTACTTTGACTATGACTTTTGAGTGAGAGGTCACACCAGCAATTGGTAATAAACATAAACATGAAAGGTGAGATGCAAGGTGGATGAGTCCAAGTGAATGCTGAAGATAAGAGATCTTATTCCTGGATGAAGAACTGTGCACAGGGGACAAGAAGGGAGAAGAAGAACTCAACATTATGCCCTGCATGGAATGCATTGAGATGGGGACACAGGGGAATGGATGCTGCTTTCTATCAACAACTTGTTGCTCAGGATCAGTGAGAGGGTCAGAAGGTATAGTGGTGGGGCCAGGGAGAGAGATCAAAAATCAAATCAAAATCAAATCAAGTTGATTATCCTTCAGACCATATATCGATACAGTCAAACAAGACAGCATTCCTCTGGGGCCCAGGTGCATAACATGCATTCAAGATAGCAAGAGAGAGAGAAAAAAAGCACACACACATTGTTATGCAAGTAAAACATATTTATAGTCCAAGTCCCTGAGTGACATACAAATTGATGGTACAGCTCCTGGCAACCCAGCCTGTCCTTCTGCCCACTGGGCATTGGAGGGCAGCACTGTTGGGAGAGGCCAGCTCCCAACCAAGCTCAGACACCACACTACACCACCTCCCTCATCACCTCTCCCGGACTGCAGCAACAGGCAAGCCTGCTCGAGGCCTTGCCCTCACTACAGCTGAGGCCAGGCTGCTGTCTTGTCACCTTTCTCTCCACCAAACAAGGGAATCAGGCCTGCGGCATCTAACATTGTCAATGTCCAACAAAGTCTTGCAATTGCAAGAGAAACATCCAAGACAGAGAAACGTGAAGGGAGACAAAGATTCAGCGGAGAATTAGAATTCAAGAGTTGGTGAAGCTTCTCATCTTTGATGTCTGAGAAGAAGGAAGTTATTTGTTGATATGACAATGAATGAAGTAGCAGTGTAAGGCAGCACAATCTTGAGACAGAGTAAACTAAATCTATAGTGGTGAGGATAAGAACAAGTATATGCTAATGTATGACATTAAGTGTTGATCTTACAATACTTTGAGAATAGTGATTTGTGAAATACTGAATATCTGGAACACGCCAGCAATCATGGATGAATTAGAAATGTCAAGAGTGGATTTTCATTAGGAATTAAGGTCTGGTCCAACCATCCAGGTGAATCTGTGACTTACTTGTGCTTTTTCCAATGCAGGCTATCACATTTGATCTCCTTCACAGTGGAAAAACCAAATGCATATTGGGCAACATACGCTAAATGCTGGAGGAACTCAGCAGGGCAGGCATCATCTATGGAAAAGAGTAAACAGTCGATGTTTTGGGTCAAGACACTTCATCAGGACTCCAGCATTTTCTATGTGTTGTTATAACTTCTGATCTTTTGCCTTGCTCCCTACATGAAGGGTGGAGTGACATTTGAAAAATTTCAGTCCTCTGAAATCATTCCAGAATCTAATGATACTTGAAAGATTGCTACTAATGCCTCCACAGTCTCTGAAGCTACTTCCTTCTCAACCCTCGGTTGCAGCCTATTTGGTCCAGGTGACTTTATACCTTCAGACCATTCAGCAGTCCATGCACATTACCTTTAGTAATAGTGACTACATTCACTTTTACCCCGATTCTTGAATTTCTGGCATGCTGCGGGTCTCTCCCACAGCGAAATATCTTTTTTTAAACTACCTTTCCAGTGTTATTTTCCAGTAGTCTGATGTCCAATTTTTCCTCTTTTTTACTTTATATATATATTGGGTAAAAATATTTGGTTATTTACATTATTTGCTAGCTTACATTCATATTTCATGTTTTCTCTCATTTCTCTTTTAGTGTCTCTATTTCTTTTTAAACATTTCCAACTAACTTTTGCTTTATTATATGCCACACTTTTGCATTTATGCTGTCTTTGACTTCCCTTGTCAGCCACGTTTGCCTCATCCTCCCTTTAGAACTTCTGAATCACCCCCAGAAACTCCAGACTTTATTCAAAGTAAAACAACCATTTTCAATAAAATTATGGTATTATCAGACTTTAGTTTCTTCATCTGCTTGGAAAGACTGTAAAACTCACACTTAATAATTTCATTAGCAAGGTTGATTTTATCTGATATCTGATGCCTGTTATTTACATGAGGTCTCAACTTCTGTTGAAAATGAAGACTTGCTACTGCTATGCCTCTGTTTCTATTGCATTTCAGTTTACATCCTGATTAAAGGTTTGATACATGATGCATTGATCACTTACAGGAGAAACTCATGTGACCTCTTCATTTCTTACATGGACAAATATGAGGCATATCAGAGCTGGAAGGATTAATAGTTCTAGAGATACGATTTTAAAAATCCAGGTATCGATTTACTGTAAAAAATGTGCAAGTTTATTTTGTAATTGCTTATAGCTCCTTCTCAGTCTTGAACACCATTGATGTTAAAGCAATAGGCAAACAATAAGCTTATGTTCATGTTGTACTTTGTATGACCTCAGGACTTCCCACAAGTTTTGCCTAAATACTTCTGGTTTAATCACAGGAGAGGCAGCAGCCAGTTTATGCTCAGCCCTGATGAGGTCATGATTTCATAACCTGTGTTCAGAGACTTTGTCTGAGTGATACACATCAGATAGAACACCAGGCTAGCTCCTCTTAAAGCTGCTATGAGTGCTTAGGCACTGTGCTGGAGGGCTGACAAGGGACTTACTTTAACACCTCCTCAAGAAACAATAGCTCAGCTGGGGCAGCACTGCTTTACAAGTGCAGAACAGTCTCACTCTGGTTTTATTCTCAGTCCTCTGGCATAGGGCTTGAAGCTGCAGTACTTAGACATCTAGGCAAGGGTTTTATAACTACAACTGGGAAGAGACTGTATGAATGCTACCAGGAAATCTAAGCAATTTCAGCATGATCTTGATTTCTACTGTTCAAATTCATTACATTTTTTAAGCACAGAACTTTTAAAGATTTTATTATTAATGCTATCAGTTCAAACGAAAAGGTGGGTAAAATAATGATCAAAGAAACAGAACATTAATTATTTCCTGCTTGGAGTTTTGTAAGCTAAGAGCAAAAGCATCTAAAGTGCTGTTTAGGTGCTTAAATTTGTCATTGATAGTTACATTTACCTACGTTGAAAAGTACACGACATCAACCTCTCAATGTCAGCAAAAGCAAAGGGCTGATTATTGACTCCAGGAGGGATCACAGGACCCTTCATTAGGGGATCAGAAGTGGAGGGGGTCAGTAACTTAAACTTCCTCGGTGCTGCTAATTCAGAGATGTGTCCTGGGATGAGAATGCAAATGCCCTCACAAAGAAGGCGCGCAAGTGCATTTACTCTCTTAGAAGTGGATTCAGCATGTCATCTAAAATATCGACAAACCTATAGATATGCAATGGAGGGTATCCTGACTGGTGGCAACATTTCCAGGTTTGGAAACACCAATGCCCAGAAATGAAAAATTTACACAAAGTGCTCAGTCCATAACAGGCAAAGCCCTCCCCGTAACTGAACACATTAACAAGGAGGACTGTCACAAAAATGAGAACCCACATCATCCAGGCCATGCTTTCTTCTCATTACTACCACTGGACAAGAGATAAAGGAGCCATTGGTCCCAGACTACCTGGTTCAGTAACAGTCATCAGTCTCCTGAACCAGTGTGTATAGCTTTGGTCACCTCACTGAACAAGCTACACAATCTATGTTCACTTTTGAGAACTGTACAATTCATGTTCTCAAAATTATTTGTTTACTCTTTTTCCTTATCATTGTCATGATTTGTCCTCTTTTGCATATTCGATGTTTGTCAGTTTTTGTGATGTATAGCTTTTCATAAACGCCTTTGCAATTCTTTATTTTCCTGTAAATGCCAGCAATAAAAATGACTCTCAAGGTAGTAGATGGAGACATATACATACTTCGATAATAAATTTACTTTGAACTTTGAACTGTGATGTACAGATTGAACGATGGTAAGCATAACTGTTTAAAATAACTGGCAAGTTTTGGAACTGGGTCCAACGAAACTGTCAACATTGTTTCTAAATGAGTAAGCGGTAAAAAGCTGAAACAACTCATAAGTATCCTTCAGGGAAGTTAACTCACTGCCCTTACAATCTCATACCACACAGAATGACTCTAGCTGCCCTCGGGACAACTGGAGTTTGGCATTATCCCGCTTTTCGAAGGAGCAATAATGATAAATAACATGTCCAATTTTAATCAAACAGGGAGAACGGAAGTTCTCATTTGCTAATTTCAGATGATTGTTTATTACACTTGCCACCATCAGGATGTGTCTCTACTTAGTATTCTTCAATGAAACAGCTTCAGGAAAGCAAAAACATCTGTTTTACAGGCTGCAGCGCCAACTTTCATTTTTCCAGTGCCTTCAATACAGCTAAATTCCTGAGTGTTTCAGAAGAGTGTTGTGCACAACAACTTGACAAAACAAGTTATGCGATCAAGAAGTTAGTCGAGAAGGCATTATACAAGTAGTGCCTTTGGGAGGAAATTCCAGAGCTGAGGACTTGAGTAGCTAAAACCACGGGCATTGAGCATAGAGGGTGGGGGAAGTAAGGATATAATGAATGAATTGGTTATAAGGTTGGGTGGGACTGAAAAAGATGACATGCTATTCTTTAAACATTCTCATATCACCACTATTACTTCAATACTTATTGATTAGGAATGCTCTTACACTCAAATATTATACATTGAACTATCACAGTTATTGTTAAATATCATTTTCTTCATTAGATATTGATTTTGGTGAAATATTTTGTTTTCTTTTACTAGTTATGGTTAATTTCTCTTACTGTGCTATTATGGCAAAATTGGTAGACATCATAGAGTCATATGGTACAGAAGCAGGCCATTCAGCCCACTGAGTGTCTGCCAACTGTTAGACACTGATTTACATTAATCCCATATTATTCTGTACACATTCCTGTCACTTACTCCCTTTTTCTACTATTCACTTCTACACTGGGAACAATTTACACTGACCAATTTAGCTGCAAACCTGCACATTTTGATGTGGGAGGAAACTAGAGAGGTCAGAGGATACCTATGCAGTCATAATTACACTGTGCAAACTCCACACAGAGATCAGGAATTCACCCAAGTTGCTGAGGCTATGAGGAGCAGCTCCTCTGCAAACACAATTGTGCACTATTTTCTTGTTTTATTCTTGTTTCACTTGCTTTCTTCCCTTATCTATCTATTTATCTCAAGTCTTCTTATTTATTGATCTATAACATGTTATTGCTGGCAAAATCATATATTCTCCCTCATTACGAGTAAGAGGTGAGGCCAAACAATTACCATGGGTGGCACAGGAGTGCAGCATTTAGGGCAACACTTTACAACACAGGGAATCAGGCTTCAGTTACCACCACTGCCTGTAAGTAGTTCATACACTCTCCTTGTAATCACGTGGGTTTCCTCTGGGTGCTCCAGTTCCCTCCCGCTTTCCAAAGACATACGGGTTAGTGTTAGTAAGTTGTGAGCATGCTATGCTGGCGCTGGAATCGTGGCAACACAAGTGGGCAGCCCAGCACAATCCTTGATAATTTAATTTTACGCAAAAGACATATTTCACTGTATGTTTCAATGCACATGCGACAAGCAAAGCTCTTCTCTTTATCTCCCGAAGAGGGTATCTCCCAGATGGTGAGGCTGCTTAATTATGGATATTGTCTCTTGAATATATTCTTAATGGCAATTGAGGGTTGTACCAGTTTTGGAACTGGCTAAATCAACAGCCCTCTGCAGCCACTTTGCTTTAGATTCTCCATACCAGGTTGTGATGTTACCAGTCAGAATACTCTTCATCATACACCTACAGAAATTTAAAGAATCTTTGGGAATATAGCAAATCTCCTCAAATTCTCAATGAAGAAGAGCCACTGACATGCCTTCTTTGTGATTATATTAATGTGTTGGCTCCAGGGCAGATGTTTGAAGATACTGACACTCAGGAACTTGAAGCTTGTCACCACTTCTGCCACTCATACCTCAACGAGGACTGGTGTGTACTCTCCTGATTTCCCCTTTCTGCAGCCCACAATCAATTCCTTGATCTCACTGACATTGTGTGCTAAGTTGTAGTTTTGACACTACTCAACCAGCTGAACTATCGCACTCCTGTAAGCTTCTTCAGTGCCATGAGATTTTACCATGACAGTGGTATCATTTATAAATGCTATGCCACCAGTCATCAGCAGAGAGTAGAACAGTGAGGTAAGCAAATATCCTTGAGGTCATGGATGTCATTCGAATGTATACACATTAAATTACATCCCATTCAATCCCTTACGAAGCTTCTTCTGCTCCTCAATGGTGTCACTCCAACATACCCACCGATCTCATCCCCCAGCATTCAGAGTGAACAAGGAACTATCATCTTGAACAAGCATCTTCAGCATCCTGAGCTTCAACTACACAAAGACCCACTGCAGCACATCCCAACGGAGAGTCCGATCACAGACCACACTGACCACCGTCTTTCGTCCATCAGGAACACTCCACAAATGGCACTGATCTCCAGACAACCAGCATGATTGCCTGCCTGCAGGCCTGACCCTCTCTCACCTCCAAAATCAGATGGGATTCTGGTCTTGGTATAATATTTCCTTTGCGCATTGTGTAACTGTTCTAGACCTTAAAGCAAATGTGGCTTAGACTGGAATTTAGAAACAAAATAATAATCAGAAAATGACAAGTATCTCCAACATTTTCTTCTTTTAACTCTGGGCCAGTTTTTGATCAGGTTGCTGTTACCCTTAAAACTGTATAATGCACTTTCCAAACCAAGAAGGTATATATGTAAAATAACTAAGTTAACATCTGCAAAAAAGAGAAGATCTGCAGATGCTGGAAATCCAAGCAACACACACAAAATGCTGGAGGAACTCAGCAAGCCAGGAAGCATACATGGAAAAAAGTATAGTCGATGTTTCGGGCTGAGACCCTTCATCGGGACTGGAGAAAGAAGAGAAGAGGAGTCAGATTTCGGAGGTGGGGGAGGGGGAAAGAAACAATAGCTGATAGGTGAAACTGGGAGTGCGGTAAAGAGCTGGGAAGCTGGTTGGTGAAAGAATAACAGGGCTGGAGAAGGGGGAGTCTGATACGAGAGGAGAGAAGGCCATGGAAGGAAAACAAGGAGGACCATCAGAGGGAGGTGATGGGCAAGTAGGGAGATAAGGTGAGAGGGAAATGGTGAAGGATGGGGAAAGAGGCATTACCGGAAGTTCAACAAATTGATGTTCATGCAATCAGGTTGAGGTTACCCAGACAGAATATGAGGTGTTGTTCCTCCGATCTGAGTTTGGCCTCATTGCAACCCCATATATTCTGTCTGGGTATATATGCCAACCTGGTGGCATGAACATTGATTTCTCAAAGTTCCAGCTATGCCCCCTCCTTCATCCTTCACCATTCCCCATTCCCCCTCCTCTCTCTCACTTTATCTCCTTACCTACCTATCATCTCCCTCTGGTGCTCCTCCCCACCTTTTCTTTTTTCCACGGTCTTCTGTCCTCTCCTATCACATTCTCCCTTCTTCAGCCCTGTATCTCTTTCACCTATCAACTTCCCAGCTCTTTACTCCACCCATTCACACGCTCCCAGTTTCACCAATCACCTTGTCTCTTCGAAGGTTCTCAGTCATCCAGGTCATTATATATCAAGCAGTAGTAAGTCAAGGCAACTGGACTTGCCGTGTTGTCTAGAGGACACTCATCTGAGAGGCTTCTTCAATTCTAATCCATGGTGGGTCATTTTCTGGCTTATAAACTCTGAGCTGTTTAAAGGTATAGCAATCACATGAGGGTTGTTAAGGGTCACAGAGGTAATGAGAGGGTCATTAGTCTTACCTGTGCATGAACGGAACTGTGAACTGTTGTGGGGACATCCAGACAGCAACAAAGAGCAGCAGGGACATCAGCCCAACAGACAGAGGTAAGGAGCAAAGCAGATGGAAAAACATATGTATACGTAAATCCCATATGTATCTGGAGTGAAATTCAGGATTTTCAATAAACCCTAAATCCCTGTGTTTCTCAACCTACAAACACATTCAAACAGAAACTCGTCCACCCCAAGGATCCCACACCCCAACATAAACAGGGCAATATTGCATAAGCTATCCAATCCAATGAGAACCGTACAGATCTGTGTATCGGCGAGACAAAACACCCACTTCACAAACAGATGGCCCAACAGAAGAGGGCTGAGTCCTCAGGTCAAGACTCAGCTGTATTCCTACACCTAAAGGACAAGGGACTCTCATTTGATGATAACAATATGTACATCTTGGACAGGGAGGAAAGGTGGTTTGAAATAGGAGTTGAAGAAGCCATCTTTGTCAAATTGGAAAACCCATCCCTGGACAGATGGGGTGAGGTTCAAAACCACCTATCGGCTTCTTAGACAATCTAGTCCTAACATCTCTACTATGGCTTCTCCATAACAGTTCACACCTCCATATATGCAAAGATAAGACGAATGACCCTCTCATTACCTCGACGACTCTTAATGACCCTCACATGATTGTTATACCTTGAATTGAATTGACTTTATTACTTACATCCTTCATATACATGAGTAAAAATCTTTACATTATGTCTCCGTTCAAATGTGCAATTATAGTAATTAAAAATAAATATTATATACAACAGAATAGTCAATATAACATAGAAATACAGTTGTGTCAGCATGAATTAAGTAGTCTGATGGCCTGGTGGAAGAAGCTGTCCTGGAACTTTTTGGTCCTGGCTTTTATACTGTAGTACCATATCCCAGATGGTAGCAGCTGGAACAGTTTGTGGTTGGGGTGACTTGGGTCTCCAATGATCCTCTGGGTCCTTTTTACACACCTGTCTTTGTAAATGTCCTGAATAGTGGTAAATTCACATCTACAGATGCACTGGGATGTCCGAACCATTCTCTGCAGAGTCCTGTGATTGAGGGAAGTACAATTTCCATACCAGGCAGTGATACAGCCAGTCAGGATGCTCTCAATTGTGCCCCTGTATAAAGTTCTTTGAATTTGGGGGGCCATACCAAACTTCTTCAACCGTCTGAGGTGAAAGAGGCAATGTTGTGCTTTTTTCATCACACAGCCGGTACGTACAGACCATGAGAAATCCTCAGTGATATTTATGCCGAGGAACTTAAAGCTGTTCACCCTCTCAACCCCAGATCCATTGATGTCAATAGGGGTTAGACTGTGCCTATTCCTCCTGTAGTCCACAACCAGCTCCTTTGTTCTTGTGACATTGAGGGAGAGGTTGTTTATAATAGAAAGATTAGTAAGAGAATACTCCAGTGAACTAAGTGCATCGTTCCAAGACCAAATTGTGCAAACTTGAAGAAGAAAAAGGAAGGGGCCGAAAGGTATCCAGAGCTGTCAGAACCACAGCTTGCAGTCTCAGAATCGATTCCTACAACCACCATCGAGGAGGTCCCAGAACCTGAGGTTGTTTTCACAGTCACAAATCTCACCTACCAAGCAGAATGATCCCCCTTATCAGGAGAGACATTAACCTGTAAGAGTAAGAAGGCCCCACAGCGATTAAATCTTTAGGCCTGAGTGGGACAATTTAAAATTGACAATGCTGTGGATGTCTGTATGGTGTTGCATTGTATAGGATACTGTGTAGATGAAGTAGCTGAGATGCAGTTTCTATTGAGTTGGAGTTTATAGCTATGTAGGGAGAGGTATTGTGTATGTAATATTTCAGTGATTTTTGAGTAATCCTGTAAACATATTGTTTGATTAAGCATTCCTTGTTGGTTATATAATACACTACGGACCCATGTAAAAAATACATGAATTGGATACATCATGACACTACTACATGATAAGTGCACTTCTTGCTTAAAGTAAACACAAAGTTAGACTCACCTTTCGGATTCCTGTGCCTTCCTTTGAATTACTTTAATGTTTTGAAGATACAAAACATAACAGAAGTTGGGGGCAACACTGAGCTGTAGCTGGAAGACACGAGGAAATCTACAGATGCTGGAAATTCAAGCTACACACACAAAGTGCTGGTGGAACACAGCAGGCCAGGCAGCATCTATAGTGAGAAGCGCTGTCGACATTTTGGGCCGAGACCCTTCGTCAGGACTAATTGAAAGGAAAGATAGTAAGTGATTTGAAAGTAAGAGGGGGAGGGGGAAATGCGAAATGATTGGAGAAGACTGGAGGGGGTGGGGTGAAGCTAAGAGCTGGAAAGGTGTTTGGCGAAAGTGATACAGAGCTGGAGAAGGGAAAGGATCATGGGACGGGAGGCCTCAGGAGAAAGAAAGGTGGGGGGAGCACCAGAGGGAGATGGAGAACAGGCAAACAACTAAATATGTCAGGGATGGGGTAAGAAGGGGAGGAG
>JAUOBT010000358.1:38916693-38927925 GCA_032362145.1 Hypanus berthalutzae
CATCTGGACACAAGCTGGGGTCTGATCAGTCCCGGCTGGGTCACCTGGAGGAGGATGTACGATGTTGAAAGACCCAAAACACCCGATAATTCCAGGAACATCACTGAAGATGTGTCCAGAGGCATGAGTAGATGTATGTGCATAGCCTTATTTACATAAGTAGATGTAAACATGGCAAACATGGCAGTATCCTTGAAAAAGTACTCGCTATCGAAGGCAGAGACTTTGAAAAAGTATTTCTTACCTGTTTTCAAAGTGAAGGGTACAAAAAAGAGTCCTGATAATCACTGTTCCCTCTAAGTTCAATTACAAGCAAATGCATTGAGAGGCTGGTTAAAGACCACATCTGCAGCATGCTACCACCCACACTGGGCCCCCTACAATTTGTCTACCGGTCAACCGGTGACGCCACAGCCACAGCACTACACACTGTCCTCACTCACCTGGAGGAAAGAGATGCACACATTAGAATGCTGTTCCAGGACTACAGTTCAGAGTCAACACCTTAATTCTCTCCAGACTTAACAGGAAGCTCAGAGACCTTGGCCTGCACCCTGCCTTGTGCAGCTGGATCCTAGACTTCCTATCAGATCGCTGACAGGTGGTAAGGATGGGCTCCCTCACCCTCAGCTGCTTCTTTCTGGCAAACGGTAAAGCAGCATTAAGGCCAGGACAATTCTCACTGGCAGGTGGTAAGAGTGTCTTAAATCCCCTCTACTCTCTGAATGCCCATGACTGTGTTGCCACCCACAGCTCCATTATGCTAATTAAATTTGCAGATGATTCTACATTGATTGGCCTTATCTCAAATAATAATGGTGCAGCCTACAGAGAAGAAGTCACAGTGGTGTCAAAAAAACAACCTCTCCCTCAATGTCACAAGAACAAAGGAGCTGCTTGTGGACTACAGGAGGAATGGAGACAGGCTATATCCCCTATTGACATCAACGGATCTGGGGTTGAGAGGGTGAACAGCTTTAAATTCCTTGGCATAAACATCTGAGGATCTCATGTGGCCTGTACATTCTGGCTGTGTAGTGCAAAAGGCACAACAGTGCCTCTTTCACCTCAGATGGTTAAAGAAGTTTTGTATGGGCACCCAAATACTAAGATTTTTTTTTAATACAGGGGCGCAACTGAGATCATCCTGACTGTCTGCATCATTGCCTGGTGTGGCAACTGTACTTCACTCATTCTCAGGACTCTGCAGAGAGTGGTGGGAACAGCCCAGCGCCTCTATAAATGTGAACTTCCCACTATTTAAGACACCTACAGAGACAGGTGTGTGAAAAGTGCCTGGAGGATCACTGGAGACCTGAGTCACCCCAATCACAAACTGTTCCAGCAGCTACCATCCGGAAATGGTACCACAGCATAAAAGCCAGGACCAACAGGCCGGACAGCTTCTTCCACCAGGCTATCAGACTGATTAATTCATGCTGACACAATTGTATTTCTATGCTATATTGACTGTCCTGTTGTACATACTATTTATTACAAATTACTATAAATTGCACATTACACATTTAGACATAACGTAAAAAACTTTGCTCTTCATGTATATGAAGGATGTAAGTAATAAAGTCAATTCAATTCAATATGGGGTGCAAGAATCAGAATGTTTGAAGGTTGTTGGCCAAAAGATGTGGGTCCCAGTAATCAAACTTAGGGTTTACAATAGCTACAATCCAGGGGTCAGAGTATCATTCAACAGGGTAAAAATAACCGGAGCATAAGGGTCCGAATATATTGGATGGGATGCAATTACAACTTGAAAGTGAGAAAGCCATAGCTTCATGCAACTAGTAACATGGTCACACTGTCCAATATCTGGCAGCTGAAAGAATTAAGAAAGCTTGACAACGTCTCTACTGCCTCAGGAGGCTAAAGAAATATGACACGCCCCTCCCCATCGACCCTGATTATTTTTTAAAAATGTGGCATTGAGAGCATCCTGTCTGGTGCATCATGGCTTGGTATGGCAACAGCTCTGTCCGTCACTACAAAATGAAACTGCAGAAAATTGTGGACACAGATCAACACATCTCTGAAACCAGTCTGCCCTCCACGGAATCTACCTATATTTCTCACTTCCTCAGTAAAGGAGGAAAATAATCAGACCTAGCCATTCTGGATGTCCCCCTGTCAGGCACAGGATATAAAAGCATGGACCACCAGGCGAAAGAACAGCTTCTGCACTGCTAATATTAGACTAGTGAATTGTTGCCTTGTACAATTAAACCCTCAAACTAGCTCATTATAATATTGCACCTTATTTTCTGCCTGCACTGTAGCTGTTACCTTATTCTGCATCCTGTTAATTGTTTTCCCTTGTACTACCTTAAAGCACTATCTAATGATTTGCCGTGTGAGCAGAATGCAAAACAAGCTGTTCACTGTTTCTCCCTATACGTAACAATAATAGAATAATTCAATTCAATCCAATTCAAAAGCGGGACTTAATACTTTATGATGAAGGCAGGCAGGGTTTGCCTGTTTCTGAGCTCATAAGATTGTGGAACAAGATGCACCAGGGCAAAGAGGAAAAACCAAGGACATAGGCAAGTTTTTCTAATATAATATCTCAATTACCTTTGGAGGATATGCTGTGCTCCTTTGCAGACTGATTCAATGAGAAATTAAGTGGATAGTACCAGAGAGATTGATAGGAGAGATTGTACATGGTCGGTGGAAGCATATCAGATAAAGAATCTAAATGCCTTTCTTTCATTAAATGTTTCCTTTGGGATTTCTAAATGTATCTGTGATTCTTATAGCACACCAAGACACGAAGGAAATCAAGAAAATTTTGTAACTCAGACGAGGGAAATCATTGTGAAGTTCTTTAATGCATTCTTCAAGACTGAGCTGTGATTTTGCACAGTTGCAAAGGCAGGCAGCAGTACAGTGTCTGTCAATGCCAACAAACGTAAATGTTTAATTAAAACTTGTTTTAACTGATTTGAATAATTGATAGACTGTTATCTAATTAGTCAGCTGCTTTGCTTTGTTATGGCATGGGTGTTGTCAGTCTCCAGAATCTTGTTGCAGGGAGTCAGCTGTGTAGCAAGCTGCAAAGGGCAGCTCAGCATTCAGTTTTCATCTCCTCGGGATTCTGGCCTTCCACTGGTCCTCCTGTTGCCTTCACTGCACGTACCTTTGGGAATCTCTTGTAATTACTTTCCCTGCAGGGAATCATTTCCACTTATCTCATTCCTCTTTTTGTCTCGTGCCATGTGAAACCAAGGCTGTTACAAGATGAATGTGTAATACAGCTCAGGGTTCTTTTTCAAGGAAATGCAGTGATTGTTCTGAAATTTCCAGGCTTGTATCTCCCAGTCAACATCTCTAACGGTGGTTAGCTCACAGCTACTTCATTGCTCTTTAGTTGCTGACCAATTTACCCTCCCATTTTTATGTCCCAGTAGTCACTATATTACAGAAGAGCTTTATTAGCGGGCATGTATTTTGAGAACACCGAGAGGAATAAACAAATAACAAATCCACAGTTTTTACGATCAAGGGTAGAAACAGTTCTTTCAGCACACTGAGCACACACTGACCACAAATTAAATGGTTAGGTGGGCATCAGGGGTGATTTGGGGTGCAAGGCCTGTATCTATGCTGTATTACACTGGCACTTGATGACCAGCAAGCAGCTTTAACACTGATCCTATCCTGACCCATTTTATTCCCACCACATTCCCCTCAACTCCCACTGACTCTACCCTTCACCCACACTACAGGGGCAAGTTACAGTGGCCAAATAGCTTCCCAAGGCACTTGTTATTTTTTTGGAGGGGCTTGAGCATCCGAGCAAATTTCGTCAACACAAGGAGAACGTGCAAACTCCATCCAGTCAGAGTAACAGGACAGGATCAGACAGACATGTGTCCTAGAGCTGTGAAGCAAAACCTTCAGTCACTGTGCCACTGCACCAGCCTTTTATTGCAGAGCGAACCACTTCAAAGTGACTTTACTAGCTGTGAAGCACTTTGGGATGTCCTGAGGTTATAAGTATTATTATTTCTTTTGGGTTTTCTCCCCCTCTCTGGCTCCTGAAAGTACAAACATGTCTCCAAGAACCTAGTTATTTCCCAATAGTAGGAAATCAACTTGGATTAGACACAAATTCTTTCCCAATACTGGACCACAGGGTTTTACAAGACTTGGAACCCAACAGCAACAAACAATCTGCTGCAGGAACTTAACAGGTCAAGCAATATCTGTGGAGATAAAAGAATTGTCAAAGTTTCAGATCAAAATCCTGGGTTGATTGTTCCTTTCCTCTCACAGATGCTGACCCTGCAGAGCTTCTCTAGTAGACTGGTGTTGCTCCAGGTTCCAGCATCTGCAGCCTCCTGTGTCTCCTAGAAGCCAATGCCCTTGCAGCACAATAGATTTAGAGAATTAGTTCCTTGTAACTACCTGTGCTGGAACTGTCCCCCTCCCTGATCATTGCTCATGAACCTACAACCCTTTCTTTTACAGTTGTAGATCCAATTCCTTTTTGAAATTTACCATTGAATCTGCATTGCCATCTTCTTAGTGAATGCATTCCAGATCACAGGATCTTAGGATAATGAAGATAATGTCACCTTCTGTTCCCTTTTTTTTATTTGATAATTATGTTGCCTCTCATGACTCTCTCATGCCAATAATGACTGAGACAGAATGTGAGCTCGGAGTGCAATTATTTGGGTTAGGGTGACACATGATGAGAATCTCTGATAATGTCAGTAAAATGTCAAAATCAGGATCAAATGTCATTTTGTACTCAGAGCAAAGAGACCACTTGTTTTCCCATTTTCCACCCACACATCACCCTTCCAGTTGTCTCTACCTTCATTTCCCCTCCCCTACACCTTACTCCAACTGCCTTTTTATTCGCTCTCTGCTTCCAGCTATCATTCACCTGGCTTGTCTCTCTCAACACCCTCCTTTCCCACCTGGCTCAATCTGCTCTTCATTCTTTACCTCTCCACAGTCTAACAATCACCTACAGACCCCAGCATCACCTCCCTCTTTCCCCTCTTCCTACTAGCTCTCTTTTCTCTCTTCTCTCAGCCCTGTGACAGGGTCTTGACCTGAAACATCAGTAACTTGTTTCCTTCCCCAGGTGATGCCTGATCTGTTGAGTTCCTGCAACATTTCACACAAGGTCCTGGAGGAGCTCAGCCGGCCAGGCAGCATCAGTGGAGAAGAGTAAACAGTTAACGTTTCAGGTCAAGATCCTTCATCAGGACCTCCAGCGCTTGGTTTTTTTTTGCATTATAATAGTGACATCATTTCAAAAGAACTTCATTAGCAGTCAAGAGTTTTGAGACCATCGAAGGAAATATACAAATGCAAATTAACCTTTTTTAGAGTCATAGTTAAACCACCGTGGACACGTAGTCTTTGGCCGACTGAGATCACACTGACCATCAAGCATTACATAGTAGAGAGTTACACAAGAAGAATGAGGCTCAAATCTTCCAGTGGTGTAATCATCAAAGTGTCATCTTTCAGCTGAACGATTCATGCTGATCAGGAAGGGACCAGGTTCAAAGTGAGTCAAGCTTATACGCAAGTGCTGTACCTCGTTTAGATACAGTGAATAGGATGATGTATTGGGCTGAGTCTACTAATCTCTACAGCTTCTTATGTTCCCGGTGTTCAAATGCCACAGCAGACCATGAAGCAACCAATCAGGAAAATTTCAGCAGTGCCTAAGTTCAAGTTTAATTGTCATTCATCCATACATACAGTATGAATACAGCCAAATAAATACCATTCCTCTGAGGCCAAGGAACAAAACACAGTACCAAGTCAAACACTACACACAACACATACAGCACATATAATTATGATAGCAGAAAAATGTGCATTGACGTTGTCTTGGAGACATGTTTCTGCAAGGACAAAGCTGAAGCAGTTCCTCATCTCACACAAATACAGCTGCAGGTGAATGCAATCCAGCTTGTCCTCCACCAAGCAAACACTGGAGACAGTACAGATGGGAGTCCTCAGGCCAGTACGGAATCTAGCAGCGCGCAGCCAGCTCCAGTGTCTCCATTCCTAGCAGCCACAACAGTCGACCTGGAGGCATGAGGGCTTTGCCCGCGCAAAAACCAAGGCAATGCAGCTCCCCCTCCATTGTTCTTGCAGTGTTCTGCATTACCAATGTCCAGCAGGATCTTGCAACCACAACAAAATCATCTAAGGCAATCATCCACACCATCCATTGGACTATGCACTGCCTCTGACATCTTCTTCTCTAGGTGGCTGAAGTAGCCTGCAACAAAGTGTACAGCAAGTAGAGCTCCACCACTATCAAGAAACTCACTTGTGGGGTAGACCTGCAGTACTTGATGTTAGTAATATCCAGCAGTGTCTTGTGGTTGTGAAAATGATGTAAAGGACGAACAATTACACCTTTGTTTGAACCCAGAGGCCACCATGTCCGAACATGTCACTAACTTGATTGGAAGCTGAACTTCCTAAAAGACATTGGCATGTCTTCCTTGTGGTTCAGTGCTGAATTATGGATTATTTTGTTGAACTCTTTAGAAGGAAAATGGAATTGGATCTGAACTAGACAGAAGAGAGACTGAATCAGCAGTTGACTGGAGCTTTGCTGAAAGATGTGATACCAGTAGAGGAAGCATGGGAGCAACTTCTGTGATGTTCACTCTCAGTAATGTGAGCAGGAACTCAGAGGTTACAGGGCACAACTCCAAAATGGAATACTGTGTCCCCAGCACTCTTGAAAATCCCAGCAATTATAAGAATGAGTATCTACAGCCATGTAATTATTCATTCAAAAGTAATTTAGAATCAGCCTTCCGGAAGTAAATTTACATCACTCCACAGCAGGAACCTTGATATATTTGCAGAGAAACTATTCCTCTTGGATGTCGAATCAAGAAATAGATGGTACTTTACAAAATAATGCACCAAAAAACCATGGGTTATATAAGAAAAGATGTTTTCATACAAGTTGGAAGTTGTTAACATGGAATTCTTGGCTTGGAACAATGGTCGAAGATTAAATCTGCTGAATTTTCAGAAGATCTTTGAAGTGAACGAGAAACCCAGGTCTACAAGCAAAGTGCCTGTGCATGTGGCTGACTAAGTATGAATTAAATGTTGATTTAGGGAAATCTCTCAGGGAAACTCAGCAAGGACTGGATCAGCTGATCGACCTCTGACCCTACTGCTACAGCATTCTACTCAACCTCCAGGGCAGAGTATGGATTGAATTCCAGACATTCTCATGACATATTGTATTTGCTAAGTGAGCAAGCTATCACTGGATCTTCTTTGGGATCTTACATTGAATTGAACTGACTTTATTTCTTGCATCCTTCATATACATGAGGAGTAAAAATCTTTAGGTTACGTCTCTGTCCAAATTGGCAATGCACAATGTATAGTAATTTATAATAAATAGAATAATCAATGTAACATAGAAGTAAACTGAAATCAGCGTGAGTTAATCAGTCTGATGGCTTGGTGGAAGAAGCTGTCCCGGACCCTGTTGGTCCTGGCTTTTTTGCTGCGGAACCATTTCCCAGATGGTAGCAGTTGGAATAGATTCTGGTTGGCGTAACTCGGGTCCCCAATGATCCTTCGGGCCCTTCTTTCTTACCTGTCTTTGTAAATGTCCTGAATCGTGGGAAGTTCACAACTACAGATGTGTGGGGCTGTCTGTACCACTCCCTGAGAGAAAATGCGAAAACAATAATGGGAAATAATCTTGGGAACAAATATAAATTGAGGATTCTGAAGTGTTTATCAAGTTTTTTTTTTAACTCAGGCAATCACATGCTGATTTAGTGCAACAATTATTTCCCAATTGTTAATAACTGGCCTATCCGCTTTGTCTAATTATTGGAGAACCAGCTTCTCAATAGAATTGTGCACAACTACACAAAATCTGACACACAAGGCAACTGTGTCAAAACAGTTAGACAGGTTGTCTGTCAGAGTGCCCTCACGGAAGGCTTTCTCTCAGTAATGGGCACGTGTGTACAGTGACTGCAACACAGCAATTGAGTTACAGTGCAATTAGTTGCTGCAATCATTAACTTTGCCATTTGGTATGTTTCTGTAATCCTTTAGTTCCAAAACACACAACTAATTTGATTAGAACACAGCTATATAAAATATGAATTAAATGTTGTGGGGTAATTAGCAGCTAAACACATTCCTGCAAATCTGCATTCCCAGTGCTGTTTTGTACAATGTCAGCCAACACTGGAATGTGGATAGAAAGGTTATCCTGCTCAATTTCCAGAGAGTCTGAAAATCACATTTAATGAGCAAGAAAAGGGAAAACAGTGACTTTAGGCGTGCTGGTCTCCCTGTCTAACTTCCCAGAACTGTAAAAATATCGGTGCCTGGGGAGTTAATCTGCTACTGAAAGTGTAATCATTCAATCAGTAAGCTGAACCTCATAATTTTTTCAATAACTTCCAACTTTGGATCAGAGGCAGACAGGGAAGAATTAATTTGTTATATGTAGTGAAGTTGTAAATGCTTGTTTATGAGTTCATTTGAAATACTAACTTAAGGTCACTTCCTGCAGGTCACTGTAGCTGGTCTTAGCTGCTCACAAAATGTTATGGATGAGAGTGAGTAAGTGAGAGTCAGGAAGTGTTTGGGTGAATGTGTGAATAATGATTGAGTGAGATTGAGCATAAGTGGAGAGTGAGCATGTGAAATAAGTGAATGAGTAGGCGTGTGGAAAGTGAGTAGGTTGCTAAGGTATTGCATGAGGGAGTGGGTAGATGGGGAAGAGAAAGGAGAGAGAAAGGAAGGGTGAATGTGGATGTGTGGTTGTAGATGAGTGGGTGGATGGGCAGGTGATTGAGTGAGAGTGTGAGTGATGCAGTGGACTGATGGATGAGATGATGACTGAGCAAGTGTGAATATTTCTTCAACACACTTAAATTTCTCTAGGATCATTTTCACAAATTGGAACTTTGTTCAAAAGAATGGAGTGTATAATACTCTTGAGAAGCCTTCCTTTCAGATCATTCTGATTTATAATATAATTAGTCAATAGGCCCTTAGAGTTAGCCTTGCTTGCCAAAACACATAAACCATCTCTGACATGCCAAGTGAATGTACTATTTGCTTAATTAAACTATTCTCAGAACTAACTATGGTGAATGTCTTTCTCAAGGTCTCTGTGGGAAGCCAAGATGCTGAGGGTAATTTTCAAGAATGAGTTTCATTCAATTTGTAACAATATGTACAAACTAAATATCAAAGTCCCTCAATAATTGGCAGCAAAGCTCTGTTTTGTGTTACTTTGAGTCCAACACAAATGGAGATGATTGTCAGTTGTAACTTTTGCAACAAAACTATTCTGTGGAACAACTGCTGAAATTGCACAGTATCCCCGGTTCATCAAAAAGTACCTTTCAGAATTCTGCGGATTTTCTTTAACTCCAATACTCTATCCTTCCATCATCACCTATATGTTAACAAAGTGCAAAACTTCAAATGGCTTACTTATTGCTAAGATCGTGGCAATCTATCAGCTTCCTCTCCAGGCCAAGTAATCCCTGTACTGCTCATCTCCAGCCCATACTTGGAAGATTCTCTAATTTCTTCAAGTTCTCTTATGTTCTCTCGATGCCCATCTTGCCCACAAGATCTAACTCCAGTTTATTTTTACTTACTCTAATGAAACGTCTAAATTTACCCCAGCGCTTGCACTAGGTCAGATTGTAAATGCACCCTTCTTCATTGCAACCAGCATCACTTCCCTCCTCAGTGGACTCTCAGAGAGTCCACAGACAACCTAGCTATTTTTGTGAGAAGTTGTGAAGGAGTTGTTATTATCTATAATTATCTACTTCAGGGATTCCCAGCCTGGAGCCCTCCAACCCCTTGGTTAATGGTAGGGGTCCATGGCATGAAAAAGGTTTGGAACCCCTACTCAACTTGAGTTTATAAACAGGAAAAAAGGCAACTGAAGGGATAAATTCAAGATTCTCTGCAGATTAGAGCAAATGATATAGTTGACAGAAGCATAGTCAATAAAATAAGGATCCTTAAATCCAAACCAACATTTAGCTTTCATTTTAAGGGAGTTCAACTCTAAATACTTTCCATAGAGGACAATAAATTAATCAGTGATGGCAAAGGCTGATAGGAAATATAATAATTAACTGATAAATATTTAAAGTAGGAAACAATTGCAGTATGAAAATGGAAAAATAAAAATGTATTATTGAAACATTTGCAGTAAATGGATACAAGGAATACAACATGGAGCAACATACAAATCACAATGTTTCAAACTGATATTAACTTGAATATAATGTTTTGGACAAAGATTTAGCAAGTGGTAGATCTAGTGGCTAAGATCCTGGTATATTTTGGTTTCTAACAGTTGGATGTACAAAGTGGCCATGGACTATCAAAAGAATATGATATGTGTTGATATCTGGAAAAACATGCCTCAATACTCTGTCACAAAAATGTTACAGGTTTACTCTAAAAGGGTTTGGGGACTTTTAACTTGTGTTCTGGAAAACACTACATTTTAGCCAAATGAAATGGATGCTTCTACTGTTCGTTGGACCTTATTTTTCACCAATCAACTACTGTAATTCCCTACTGTTCAGTAACCAGACATCTGGATGCCATGATAGTGGGAGAACTGCCATATAATTTCCTTTCAAAAAGTGTCCTGTATGTAAATATGTGAGGAAGCAGGCAATTCACTAAACCTATGGCTCTTTGCAAATGATCTGGCTTAGTGTGAGCTTCCAAAAATATTCAACAAAAATCAGCTCTGTAGCATAGCAGCTAGAGTAATGCGGGTCAGTTGTACCACTCTCTTCCCATGTGTGTTTCCTCCAGGTGCTCCAGTTTCCTCCCATATTCCAAAGGCACAAGGAAGTACTTGGGTAGTGTGAGCTCCTTGGGCAGGAAGGGCCTGTTCCTATTGTTTACCATTAGATCCTTATTTGACCAAATGTTGAAAGGACTAGATAGGGTGGATGTGGAGAGATAGTTTCCTATGGTGGAGGTATCCAGACCTAGAGGGCACAGTGTCAAAATTAGGGGTATGACCTTTTGGAACAGAGTTAAGGAAGAATTTTTTTTAGCCAGAAAATAATAAATCTGTGGAATGCTCTGTCACAGACTGTGGTGGAGGCCAAGCCTGTGGGCAGATTTAAGGTGGAAGTTGATTGTTTCTTGGATGGCCAGTCCATCAAAGGATATGGC
>JAUOBT010000358.1:38998342-39009627 GCA_032362145.1 Hypanus berthalutzae
ATGATCACTTTCTTCTAAGGGTTTTTTTCTAATCAATTCTGGTTTATTGCACAACACCCAATCCAGAACAGGTGATCTCTGGTGGGCACAACCACAAGCTGCTCTAAAAAGCCATCTCATAGGAACTCTAGAAATTCCCCCTCCTGAAATCCAGTACCAACCTGATTTCCCAATCTACCTGCATACCACCATGACTATTGCAGCATTACTCTTTTGGCATGTATTTTCTATCTTCCATTGTAATTTGTAGGCCATACCCTTACTACTGTTTGGGGGTCTGTATAAAATTCTTATTCTTGCACTTTCTTAACTCCATCCACAATGATCCAAAACTTTCTGACCCTATGTCACCTGTTTCTAATGATTTGATTTTTTTTTTAACAACAGAGCAACACTACTCCCTTTGCCTTCCTGCCTATCCTTTTGATACTGTGTGTATCCTTGGACATTAAGCTCCCAGCTAAAATCTTCTTTCAGCCATAATTCAGTGATGCCTACAACATCATACCTGCCAATTTGCAACTGGTCTGTAAGTTCACCAGTCTTTTTCCATATAGTGCGCATATTCAAATACAACACCTTCAGTACTGTGTTCATCCTTTTTGATTTTGTCCTCCTTTTAGATTGCCCATTTTCATGCCTCATTGGCCTTATGCTTTGCCATGCTTGGAATAATCTGTGATTTCCAAACTGGCTTCATGAACCATCTTTGAACAGATAAAAACAGAGCGGAAGTAAGTTCACAAATGCAAGTGAGAGCCTAAAAGGGAGAAGAAATTAGGAACTTTCAAAATTTAGCACATGAGAATAACCTTGTTACCAGGAGAATGAGAAGCTTGTGACCTTGTGCCATAATGTCAGAACAACAGCCTAGACTTTTCCATCAGCAAGATGAATGAGCTGACTGTTGACCTAAGGAAACAGGTGGCTGATCACAAGCCTGTCCTCATCAATGGGACTGATAGCCAACAGCCAACAGCTTCAAATTTCAAGACATTTCAGTTGGTCCCTCTGTATTGGTGCAATGATCAATAAAGCACATCAAAGGATATACTTTTTTGGCATTGGAGAAGATTTGGCTCATTCATGAGGATTCTCTTAAATTTCTGCAGACGTTCGATAGAAAGCAAGTTTCTCTTCAAGTCACAAATAAAAGAAAATCTGCAGCTGCTTCCTCTGCAAATATTTTTTTCATTGACTTTCAAGCTTCATTTCAGCTGGCCTTACTTTAAACTATCAGAAACTGCAGAGAGTGGTGAACACTGCCCAGTCCATCACAGGCTCATTACTTCATTCTATCTGGTCGAAAATCATGGTGCATTGCATTAGGAAGACTTTCAGTATTGCCAAGGATGCCTGACCCCCTAACCATTCCCTTTTCACTCTTCTACCTTCAAGGAAAAGTTACAGGAGCTTCAAAGCCTGGATGAATAGAATCAACAACAGTTTCTCCCTCACTGTTATGAGACTTCCGAACCAATCACCTCCTTCACATTCCCTTCTCAGTGGTGCTGTACGTTCTTGAACCCTTAGTTCTTCTTCTTCCATTATTGTCATTTTAACATTTTGTTTTGGATTTCTTCAATTTGTATCATGTACCTTGCACCATCCTTTTGTTTTGTACTTGTCATTGTATCTATTGGTTTTATTATTATTGTGTAAACTGCTTACTCTCTGAGCTTCTTGAGAAGAAGGAATTTTATTGGACCATGGTGTATAGGACAATAAACTAATCTGATTTGATCAAACGATCAAGGAAGTAGAATACAAGAGTAGCCCAGTGCAAAATTTATAAAAATGCAACTGTAAGAACTTTGATGGTACTAAAGAAGGAAAAGGTTAGAAAAATTAATTTACCTCTCTTCCAGGCAAGGCAGGTGAAATCACATTAGGGAATAAGGAAACCACAGAAAAATTAAGCAAATATTTTGTGCTTGTTTTCACAAAAGAAAACTCAAAAATTCTCTTGGATAAATGCAGAAAAGCAGTTCTGGAATGCCCAAGAAACTGAAACAGATAAACAATTAATTAAATAAAAATCTTTGTGGAAATTAATGGAACTGAAGGCCAAAATTATACTGGCTATCACCCCTTTAATCTTCAGTCCAGGTGAAGGGTCTCGATCCAAACCATTGATTGTCCACTTCCATCCACTGATGCCACCTGACCTACTGAGTTCCTCCAGAGTTTTGTGTGTTGCTCCAGGTTTCAGCATTTGCATTCTCTTGAATCTCCCTCAACATTTGATGTCCTCAGGCTATGAAAGAGCTGGCAATGGAGGTAGTATATGCACAGGTTGTATCTTCTAGAATTCCACTGTTGTGATATTGGTTCCCTAATTCTTCTCAATAAGAAAAGGGAGGAGAGAGCAAAAAACTACCAGCAACTTGGTATCAGCAAAAAGGAAAATGCTCAAACCTATCATCAAGGAAGTGTTGAGAGACCACTTAAAATCTGATATGAGGACTAGACAAAATCAACATGGTTTTATGAACAAAAATGTACCAACTAGCTTTGAGATTTTAACTGGTAGAATTGAGAAGAGGGGGGAAATCAGCACACGTAGCAAATTTTGGGCTTTGATAAGATGCCACAACACAAGTAGACGACACTGGAATGGGATTAATATACTCACATAATTTGATATTGGTTCATGGACAGAAAACAATGAGACAGGTTAATATGGTGCCATGGGAACTTGTGATGGAATCACAACTTTTCACAATCTACAGCAATAATTTGAACAAGGAGCAAATGAAATGTACTCATGCTTGCTGATGAGACAATGCTGGATGGCAGTGGGTGAAGTGAGAAGGATACTATGAGCATCTTTTTTCTGTTCACTGTTTTCAGGTAGGATCTACCAGTGATCAGCCATTTTAATTACTCTTCCCATTCCCATTCTGACATGTCTGTCTACAGCCTACTTTACAGCCAATCTGAGGCCAGATGCAGATGAGAGAAGCAACGTCTTATATTCCATCTTGGTGGTCTCTAACCTAATGACATCAACTTTGATTCCTCTAACTTCTGGTAGCCACTTCTATTCTTCGTTATCAATAGATAATTCCATTCTTATTCCCCCACTCTCTCAACTTTTATTTCCTCTTATTCTTCCAGCTTTTCTTTCCCTCATCCCTACTCAGAACCTGCCCATCACCTACACCTTCCTTCCTCTGCCTCCAACTTTCTTCCCTTTACTCCATGGTCTACTGTCCTCTCCTATCAGATTTTATATTATTCAGCCCTTTGTTTCTTCTTCTTATCATCTCCCAGTTTCTCATGTCATTCCCAATTTTTCCCATTCTGCACCTACCTACCACCCCCTCTCATCTGGATACAGCTATCGCCCACCAGCTCCTACCCCTCTCCCTACACTTTAATTCAGGCTTCTGCTCTCCTTCTTTCTAATCTTGATGAAGGGTCTTATCCAAAATGTTTTCTATTCATTTTCCTTCACAGATGCTGCCTTACCATCTGAGATTCAATATCATTCTGTATGTGTTGCTCCAGATTTCCAGCATCTGTGGATCTCCCTTATTTCTGCAATGAGAATTTGGTGCGATGTATTGAGACTAAATGGATGGGTGAGGGCAAGTAAAATTTTATACACCTTATAGAGGTAGATACAGGTACATTATGTGGGATGTGGATAGGATGAAGGCTCATGATCTTTTTTCCTTAGGGAAGTGAATCAAAATTAGAAGATGTAGTTTTAAGATGAGAAGATGAAAATTTGAGTAAGGACCTGAGAGGCAACTTCTCCATGCAGAGGGTGGTGAATGTACATGGAACAAGGAAGTGTTGAGGAAGATACAATAACAGTGTTAAAAGGCACTTGGATAAATACATGGATAGGAAAGGTTTAGAAGGAGATGACCCAAATATGGGCAAAGAGGACTAGGTCAGATGGGCATCTTGGCTCGCATGATTGAGATAGGCCCAAGAGGCAAATTCCATGTTCCACCACTTATATAAGTATTCACAATATTTTGCTGATCTAAGTATATTTGTGATATGCATTTGCTATTAAGAACTCTGGTTTAGAAATTCAATTACGTAGAACAATACTTTTGTTTACGTGGGTGATTCGCTTACTGGTTTGTACAAGCATTGCACTTATGAGAACAGAGAATGTGAGAATTCTGGCACAAGTGTGCATTGCATGTCTGAATTAACTTCTACGCATTTCACTTAAGCATGCTTGAACTGTGATTGACATGGACTATTCCTGAATTCAACCTCCATACGGAAGTAAAAACCAGTTTGTTGGCCAAACTGCATATGCGGTCCTCACAGTTTAGTACTTCTGCTGGATACACTCAAAATAAACCTTGGTTCCAAGAGGTAGTTTCCCACTGAAAGATTCAAGGTATGTATGCAGTACTCAGTCTTGAGATTCATCTTCCCGCAGGAAACCACAAATCAAAGAAACACCATGGAACACAATCAAAGAAAACATTAAACACCCAACGCGCAAGAAGAGAACAAATCGCACGAATGGTGAAAAACAAGAGACTAGCGCACAGAATGTCAAACATCAAACCACACTGTCCTTGTAACAGTCTAGGAATGTTCGGTGTCGTTCAGCTCACTTCAACTTTAGCACTGTGTTGACCTTGACTCCAGGCTGCAGAGCCAGTCTGCGTCAAACACCGCCAATCAAAATACGCAATAAAAAAGTAACCAGAAACCAGAAACACATATAATCTGAACTGCAGAGTTCAAGCCACAAACTGTGCCAATCAAACCTTGGCCAGGACCCAAGAGCTGCACCTTTCTCCGGCAACAGCGAGGAGGGAATCTGGTCAAACGCAGTCAAATGACACTCAGCACCTGCTCACCTTTTGCTCTCATCCTCAGTTCCAATCTTGAACAATTGAAACTAGTGGCTTTGAGCTCTTGCCATTTACCACAGGTTTTTGTCACTGGAAAATGTTTCATTAAGCAAAATGTTGTATATAAAATAAGGTGGGGAAATGTATTTTGATACAGTATTTTATGCACAAAGAGTAACATCCTACTCATTATAATGGGAAATAGATAGGCAGATCAAAGGCACAAGAGTCAAGATGTAACAGTGAAAATTCTACCAATAAAATGCTTGTAAATCGATGAATGTCTATATATATTGGCTTGCTGTTGATAACACATTTAATGCAGTTTACCAATTGATCACTTTACACTAAAATGGGTTTATTTTTGTTCTCATTATGATGGGTTCTGTTATATATGATTTATTTTTATTTTAGGTTTTTCTTGGGAATGCTGTTTATATGATGCTATATGCATTTGATGCAGCTGCAATTTTTTTATTACACCTGTGCATACAGTACTTGTACATATGATAATAAACTCAACTTTGACTAACTTTTGGTTACGGTTCCTCCTTGTCACTGCCTGGTTGTTGCTCTATAAGTTTTATTTTAACATCTATAATCTCTTCTTCAATTAATACCTCCCTGCTGATCCACCACCACCCCTTGCTCCTTTGTAGTTTAGTTTAGTTAGTGACAAAATATCTGTTTACATTCCACCAGGAATTGGATCGACAGTTCTGCTGTATGTTGCACCGGTCACCTCCAGCAAGGTGAGTGACAAACTTTATCATAAACTGGCAAGATCTGTGCTCTCAAAATGAGCTAAGACCCACCAACAGTCAATCCATGTTGAGCCTTTATATCCAGCTTAGAAAGAAGGTTTTTTTTTTCATTATCCTGATCTAGATTCAAATCAAAGCTGTAAAGCCGATGGGATAAAGTCCTAACAATTTGTACTATTCAATCTCTCTAAGTATTTACTTAGGAAAATAGACAAAAATATTTTGAATTTATGCAGACCCTTATTATATTAGAATCCCCAATTCATGGGATTACTTTCGAAGTCAGGTAATTTTGTCATGTAGCAAAATCCAGCAGTTAGACTGTTCACAGAATGATTCTACGAGTAACAGATTTATGATTGACTGTGAATTTTGTTGGTATTTTTTAGGGATGGGAAAATCAGCTGTGACATTTGGTGAACTTGCTGCACTTTTAAACACAGTCACAGGATTGTTTTATGTCTGATGGATTAAAATAAGGGCATCTGGTTTCAGAAGGCAGCACCTCAAACAATGTAGCGATCACTTTGTATAGGCAGAAGTGAAAAATAAGAACATCTCCCTTCTTTCTGGGTTACAGCACAGCTCGTAAGACTGATCTTTATTGTCTATCACTCCTCAGGAAGAAAGTGGAGATTTTTTTTTTACTTAACCTCTGCCATTCACTGCAATTAGTTAGGAAGTTCTAGAAATTTGACCCAAGGAGGATTATAGTGTCAGTATTTATATTGGAGTTTGAATCAACAACCTTCAAGCTCAGAGCAATGAGACACATAGAAACATTGATACTGAGAATAAAGTCAATGATACAATATGGATTTGAGTGGATTCTTTTGTTCACAAATCTACAACAGATCAACACTTAGAGAATGGATTACCTCATTTAATTAACAAGAATAAATCTGGCAATCAGTACAAATGAAAAGATAAAACCCCAGGCAGATGATATCCCAGAAGGTATTTATCAAGGTTTCACAGACAAGATTTTTCCATTATAATAAACAACATTCAAAAGTGTTAACAATGAAGCTTCCTCCCAAAAGATCTTTTCCCTTCATCTTCTCTGTCTTTCCTGTCACTGTTCAATGCAACTGGCAGTGTAAAAGGAAAAGGTCTGTTTGGAATATTTGATTGGTTCTAACCAAGGTTAGTTAACAAAATTCAAGTTAGCTCCATTAAAGTCATTAATTTGATAACCTCAATTGTTCTTCTCAAAGCTGCATATGGAACTAATCATTAGTCATTATGGTGTACTTTAGACAATCACTGAGTTAATTGAAAAGCAAATTGCATGCCAAAAGGTTTAAATTGTACTATTAGTGTGCTTGTGGCTAAAACAACCATTACAACATCTCCTCAAATGACAAACAAGCATAATTCGTGTAAACTTGCAAAAATAATTCATTTGCTTGAATTGAAAATGAGGATATTTCAAAGGTAGAAGAGACTTGATTGTTATCAGACCTCCTCCAGTTTTGACTGTAAGGTTTTTATGTTCTTCTGTTGGTTGTTGAGGGAGCTGAGCTAGGAAGATTGGAACCTAAAGGAAAGTTCTGTCAGTCACCTTAAGGGGAAAGAATGTTGCCAAACGAGGAGTAGCAGAGATAAAATTAGATGAACAGGAGGTTTCAAAGTCGGCAGTAGTCTGGAAAATTAATCCTGAGGAAATTGGGATGGAAATTATGTTGGCTCCAGCAACAATCTGCTCTCCTCCTTGAATACAGTGGTGGTGCTAAAATGCAGGAAAAACACAAATATTACACAAAGCGTACACAAAGTACATGGCTTACTTCACTATAAGTATAGAATCCAACTAGGTCATTTGGCCCATCATGTTTGCCCTGGTATTCAATCACAATTGATTTTTGTTGCCCAACCTCATTCTTCCACCTTCTTCCTGTAACTATCAGCCTGCTTACTAAACAAATAGTTGTGACATTTTGGAGAGGAAAAGTAGGGTAAAATTAATTAGAAAAGTATGAATTCAGAAAAATGTTGATTTTTGTTAAAAGCAAGTGGTCTGTTAATTGGAGTCCATTGATGATGTAATAGAGAGTGATGGCAGAAGAACCCAATTTTATTCTATAATATATGAACCTAGATAGAGTGGACATGGAAAGGACATTTCCCATGGTGAAGAAGCCTAGGACCATAGATCACAGCTTCAGAATAGAGGACGTCCATTTAGAATAGAGATAGAAGGAAGTTCTTTAGCCAGAGGGTAGCTAATCTGTAGAATTTATTGCTGCAGGTGGTTGTGGAGGCCAAGTCATTGGGTATATTTAAAGTGGAAGGTGACGGGTTCTGGATTAGTGAGGGCATCAAAGGTTACTGGGAGAAGGAAGGAGAATGGGGCTGAGATCATAATGGAAAGGCAGGGCATACTCGATAGGGTGAATGGCCTAATTCTGCTTCTATGTCTTATGATCTTATGGTGTAAATTTAAAAAATATTCCAAATAATGAGAAGGATATAGTTAGACTTCAGGAGGGCATAAGCAGAGCAGTGAAATGATGAACTCATAGAGTCACTCAGCACGAGAGAAGACATTTCAGCACATCAAATGCACACTCACAATCCTACACTAATCCCGTTTCATTCACCTCACATTCAAATTAATTTCCCCCAGGTTCAACCACCGAACTACACATCGAGAACAATAAACCTACCAATCTGCATGTTTTTGGAATGTGCGAGGAAACAGGAGCACTCAGGAAAAGTATGCCAGATCACAGGGAGGCTTTGTAAACTCCCCGCGAATCCAGAGGTCAGAATCAGACTCAGGTGGCTGGAACTTTGAATTGGCAGCTCTACTAGCTGTGCCATGGCACCATCCAAAATGTAACACTTGAAATTTAATGCAGGAACACATAAAGTGATACATTCTAATAGGAAGAATGAAGAGGTATTGGATTGGAAAATTTTAAAAAGTGTACAGAAATAGAAAGTGAGTACGTGATCATATCTTTGAAGGTAACAAAACTAATATCACTAAAAATAGCAATCAGATACATTTAGCAATTATATACAAGTCGACCTTAATATTAGACTGTAAGACTATAAATATAAGCTTCAAAACCTCAGCCTCTGTAGTTGGATCCTTGACTTACTTGTCAGGAGAGCATAATCAGTGTGGATCAGCAATAACACCTCCTCCTCATTTCCTTGATTTCCTTTAAGCATTTCCTTGAAAGTGGCTTCACAGGTAGATAGAGTCATAAAAATTGCTTTTTGCACATTGGTCTTCATAAATCAAAGTACTGAGTATAGGTGTTGGGATGTTATGTTGAAGTTGGATAAGATGTTGCTGAGGCCTAACTGGGTGTGCAGTTCTGGTCAACTATCTACTGGAAAGATTTCAATAAGATCGAAAGAGCACAGAAAAACTTTACAGGGGTGTTTCCGGGAATTGAGGACCTGAGTTATTGGAAAAGACTGAACAGGTTAGGACCCTGGAGCATAAGAGAATGAGGTGAGATTTGATAGAGGTATACAAAATTGAAGGGTATAGAGCGGTCTTTTTCCATTGAGGTTGGGGAAGAGGTAGAGTTTTTAGGTGAAGGGTCAAGATGAAATATTTAAGTGGAATCTGAGGGGTGATCTTTGTCACTTAGAGAGTTATGAGAGTGTGAAATAAGCTGTCAGCAGAAGTGGTGGATTGAGTTAAATTTCAAAATTTGAGCTATTTGATAAATACATTGATGGGAGGGGTATGAGGGCTATGGTATAGGTGCAGGTCAGTGGGACGAGGCAGAATAACAGTTTGGTATGGATTAGAGGGGACGAGGGGTCTGTTTCTGTGTTGGAGTGCTCTATGACTATGATTCCTCACTGACCATCAATACAGACACACGTCAGGATTCATGCTTACTTCACTGCTCACCTCTCTCATGATGGGCTGGCTAGACCCGTAAAACACCATCTATAAGTTCATCAATGACATAACTGTTGTTGGCGGAATCTCAGATAGTGATGAGAAAGTACATAGGAGTAAATTAGATCGGCTGCCCAAGTGGTCTTGCAAGAAAAACCTTGCACTCAACATCAGCAAGAAATTGCTAATGGAAGGGGAAGTCAGGAGAATACACATCAGTCCTCATTGAGGGGTCAACCATGGAAAGGATAAGCAGCTGACTATTAACGTCTCAGGGAATCTATACTGGGCCCAACATATTGAACCAATCATGAGAAAAGCATGCCCATGGCTATACAATACTGCATTAGAAATTCAAGCACATTTAGTGTGTCTCCAAAGACTCAGGCAAATTTCTACAGATGTATTGTGGAGAGCATTATGATTGTATCACAGCATGGTGTGGTGGCTTCAATTCATAGGATCAAGGTTTAAGGTTGTTTAATATAATTTCCTGTACACAAGTGTAAGGAGAACAAAATTATTGTTACTCCAGATCTAATGCAGCACAAAAAATATACAAAAGATAAAGAACAGAATACTACTAGAAATAATAAAGTCATGGTGGGTTAGTGTCTGGAGTGTTGATAAATCTTACTGTTTAGTGAAAATAATAGATTTTGAGTCTGGTGAGCTTTCTTAACTGTGTAGGATATGAGAAGTTGTGTGTGACGTGCCGTCCCAGGAGGTTGTAAGTGTTTGCAGTTTCCACTGCAGTGCTGCTGATGTACAGAGGGATGTGAGTACTGTAAATTCTCCTAAAGTCAATAACCATCTCCTTTGTTTTGTTTACATAGAAGAAAAAGTTATTTGTCTGGCGCCAGGCCTTGAGCTCTCTGTAGGCCGTCTCATCATTTTTGGTGATGAACCCTACCACTATTATGTCATCTGCAAACTTGATCAGTAAACTTGAACTTCTAGCTTACCTCAACCTCAGTGGGAAAATCCTGTTTGTCTATACCCTATCTATGCACTTCATCGGCTTCTAAAGATGCTACAGAGGGTTGTAGTTCTGCCAGCTCCTTCACAAACACAACCTTCCCCATGAGGACATCTTCAAAAGGCAGTATAACAAGATAGCAGTCATTATTGAGGGCTTTAGCTTTTTATTTATCTATTTATTCATTTTATGTACATTGAAGCATACAGTGATATGCAACATTTGCATTAACTACCAATACACCTAAGGATGTACTGAGGGCAGCCTGCAAGTGTCACTACACATTCCAGTGCTAATATTCCATGCCCACAAAGCTTGGCAGAAACACAGAAAGCAACAAGCTTCAAAACAACAACAATAGAATGAGCTCCTATACTCTCCACTCTACTGCTCCAACCTCAGTACAGGACAGGCCTCCAGCCTTCAGGCTACGGCCATTGGACTTTGACCTTTGGACTTCTGATGACCTATGGACTTCGATCTTTGGTATTGACTCCTGGACGCACTGATGACTGGACCCTGAATTCCAGGTTCTCCGACTGACTGGCCCTTGTGCCTCCTGCTCACATGGACATGATCCTAGGACTCACTGACCTAGGACAGCCAGAGACATCAACATCACATGTTCACATCACAGGTCATCATGTGGAGCAAAGGCCTAGACTTCTGGGTGCCCTTCATCAAATTGAACACAGAGCAGAAGCCTGGACTCTGGATGTTCTTTGTCCACATGCAACAGAGGTCTGGATTCTGGATGTCGTTTGTCACCAATTCACATTACTGGCCGTTAAACACAGAGTGTGGAGAGCTGGCCTGGACTCTGGCTTGAA
>JAUOBT010000358.1:40846437-40857298 GCA_032362145.1 Hypanus berthalutzae
CTGACGATTCTTGGTTCCAAATTTTCCAGACTTTCTAAAAGTATAACCTGATATCTATATAAATCACAAGTCTATATAAGCACCACTGGAACAACTAATCACTCAAGATGGATTCCTTTGTTTTTCAGCAATGAGACTGAACTGTTTCCAAAGTCAACAAAACCCAAATAGAATGGTGTCAACATGAGAATGACACAAAGAGTTCACATATCCCAGAGTACAACTTCTCTAGTATCTTTTTTGAGTATATAAGCAATGTCTTAACTTTAACAAGTATTTATTTGCATGTATACATATATACAACTGTCCCAAGTCTGAAATCAAACATATTTTAACTGAAGGTGGCACTCAAAACCTAGTGAGTAATGGGTTTCAGACACAGCTTGTCTCTGAAAGCAACAGATAGGTATTAGTAATTAAAACCCCATGGGACTACTAGCAAAAAGAGTTAGAAAAGAGACGGCAACATTCTCATTGTCAGCCTATTACTGACAGGGTATTCTTATTTCAGAAGACCCTGGAGAGGTCTTTTGACTGATGACCTTTTTTTTTGTAAACCCTTTTGAACCAACTTAATTTTATTTTGTTCCAGTGCATTATCCTTTGGGTAATCCACCTTTTTAACTGAGGTGATTGGAGCAATAAATCTGACAAATATCTTAATAATTTTTGAAGGCAACAATAGATCGAGGCAAGAGTTGTTTGAGTCATGTTAAAGCAATGTTTGCCAGAGATTGCAGTGAAGTCACTGATGGGCTTCAGCTCCAAAATCAGGTCAGGACTGCAGTTACTGACCTAATCACTTCGGCTCACTTGCAGCTTCAATCACACTGTGCAGGAACCATGCCTATGCCATCCATCAGACATATATTTATCAAGCCATGGTCCAAGCCAACTATGCTTTATGATTCAAATACTTGTCCAAATGCCTTTTAAATATTACACTCTCCACCTTCTTAAGCAGTGCATTTCAGATTGCAGCCATCCTCTGTATGAAACAATTCTGCCTTGGGTCCCTTTTAAATATTTTTTTTTATAATGGCTCAGTTTCAGCTTTCCATCTGTATCACAGTTAACTTGCAGGATATACTGGGAAACCAAATACTACCTTGCGTACACTTCAAAAGTTTTCTGTAAGCTTATCAATTATGTTTAACACCTTGGCTCAGTCTGTAACTGATATAAAAGTGTGTGGCTGTCACAACACATATTCCAATGAATGTCATCCACATTTATGATTGTGATATTGACTTTGAACACATCTCCTTTCCCTGTAACAATACCAGTAACACAGGATTAATCTCATGTATTGCACTCAGTGCCCAGAAAAAGATGAACAGTTCAGATTAACAACATCCAGAATTGTACTGCAATTAAAGCTTCATCTCAAAAAGACAGCAAGAACCATTCAAACTTTTCCATGGATTCCAATGTTTGTAGATTTAGTACAAAAAACTGAGATAAGAGCATATGTTAAGTGTATTCATAGCTCTCAAATGCAATCTTCTGGCAGACTGTAACTGTTAAAATGGGGCTTTCATTTTTAATCCTGAAAACATTATTATTTCATCCCTCTTACACACAAAATACCTTTCCAAGAATTGCAAACTCTAGGTTATGCATTGTCAATAACCTTATTATTGCAATTAGATTCAAAAAAGTGATCTATTAACATCAAACTTCTGAAAAGTATTTTGAACATAATTATCTTTCATAGTATACAGAAAAGTGAAACAAAATGAAAATGTATTTCCTCTACGCCTGCCCACCCCACCACCAATCACATCCAAGTCACAGGGTTTAAGATAGAACACCACAAAATACTTAAACTTCCCTTCCCATTTGATCTGCAAATACAAAGCTCTATGCCCAATTTCACTAATGCAAAACCATCTTCTATTCTTTGACGATTACATATTTGCAAACCAGAAATTAATAGCTATCTTAAAATCCATCGGACATAGACTCACTTGTATACACTGATGGTAAAATAATCTAATAATCTGTTGGTTATCTGGATTAAAGATCAGCTGCGTAAAAATCAATTTATTCTTAAAGTTGCAATTTTTTAAATACACAAATAATGCAGAAAAACATTGTCCTTTAAGGAAGAATCCTATTATCTGGTGACTTAACAACTGATGTCTATGACTATTTGTCACTGAGCTACCAAGATTCATTTATTATTATCGAAGAATGTATAAATTATACAACCTTGAGATTTGCTTGCTCACAGGTAGCCACAAAGCAAGAAAACAGAGAGAACCCAATTAAGAAAAAAAGAATAAAAATAAAGATAAAAGACCACACTTGAAGTGCAAAAGAAAAAAATAAATATCATGCAAACAACTGAAATAAACAACAACACTCCGAACGAAAATCGAGTCCTCAGATCCAAAGCACAAAGCAGCCCAAGTAGGCCCAACACTTCACTTATCAGTTCATCATATTAGAAGGCACAGAGCATGGGCAGTCTTCATAGCCTCAGCACCATGGTTATAACCATTGCGAAGAACGAGCAAAATCAGCTCTTGTCCTATCTGATGCCCTGTCTTTTTTTCAGTTTATCTGGGCCAGCATTTATGTTGACCCAATGAATGAACAGCAAAAGGCTCTGGCACCCTGGACAGACGAGTGAAGACCATGGAGAGTGAGCAAAATTGGTCTGGGCTGGCATTTAAATTGCTTAAACAGCATATCATACCTCACACTAGGACCCAGACAGCATTGCTGTGAAAGGCCCTGGGCCTACACTACGCCAACCAGCGATATGCCCAGCCCAAAACCACTCTGAAACTCTTCAAATCAGCTCAGTGCCCAGAGCGATCCAACCTTGCACCTGGTCCAGTCGAATGAGCACTGGAACTTCTTTGCCCAGGCCCCAACTGTACAGGCATCAGAACTCCACCTGCAACAATTCTGCAACACATCATCTTGGCTCATCCCCCAAACTCACCTTGCCATCACTCGCCTCTTCATTGTTTGTGGCAATAATTTAACACAGCTTAGCACACAAAACATATTTTTAGTGATGCTTTTAGTCAGATTTCTTATCTTTTTGACAACAAGAAGCTACTGCATATTTTTGGAAGCACCATCTTATTCAGAAGAGATACCATAAAATCATGTTAAAGTAATGGATTTCCAATTCACTGAAGTGTGCACACCTACATCTTCCCTAATTTCCAACTGTGAAGACTCAACACCATCACAGGTGATGGATAATTTTTATTCTATACAAAATTTGTAATATATTTGTTATAATTAGACAGAAGTATCAAATTCAATGCTCAAACCAAACAGGTGTTCAAATAATAGAAGGCTGTGGGTTGTTTACAAAAGATTGAAAAAAAGCCTATGAAAAAAAGCCATTATCAATTTTTGTCCAATTTCTAAAAATACTAAATTGCTATCAGTTTACTTCCTTTCCTCCCGCCACAATTTTTATACTGGAAACTATATCTATCACCAGGAGACTCAAGTCTGCTGTCCTCAATCTGCTGGATGAACTCAGTGGGCGAGCAGCATCAATGGTGGGCAGGCAGAACAGGAACAGGAACTGATGACATTTCAGTCAAAGCTCTGAATCAGGATTGAGAATGGAGAAGGAAGTTCCCAATATAAAGAGGAGTCAGGGAGGAGTGTGACAGAGGCCAATCGATGTTTGGTGGATTGAGCATGGGAGAAGGATGATGGGCTATTGAAGCCCAATGTAGAGAGGCAGGGATGGAGTTGGGAGACAGACAAATGTGGAAGCAGATTCAATTTCCACCTGGGTTGCCTACAACCCAATTATATGACGACTGTATTTTCCAATTTCAGATAACTTTTACTTTTCTCAGGTGTTCACAGATTTTCACAGGTGTTCGGGTTTCCTCCCACAATCCAAAGACACGTAGGTTGGTAAAGTAATCAGTGATTGCAAGTTGCTATTAGTGGAAGTGACTTTTAGAATCTGGGGCGAGGGCATACCTGATGGGACTGCAAAATAAAAAGGTTGCTGAGAAAATGAGAGGCAGGTGGTGGTGGAGTGGGATTACTCAGAGCTAGCATATACTGGATGGGCCAAATGTCCACTTTCTGGTCACAAAGCAATATTAAAAACTGAAGTATAACCTCCCTATTTTCACATTCAATTCCCTTTGCAAAATATCATTCTATTAACATATTTATTTACTGACATCTGTATAGTGGGCTATACAGTGCTCCCACTCCCGTTCACCCTGAAAATTCTACATCCACTTGTCACTTCAATAAGATGATTTATTTTTACTGCCAAATTGAACGATTCCACATTTTCTTCATTGTAGTCCATTTGCCAGTTCTCTACCTACTCTGTTAATCTATTCATAAGCCTTTGCAGTCTCCTTAAGGCTTCATACTAGCTTTATGTTATCAGCATATTTAACAAATATAGCATCAGTACTTTCGGAAAGGTCATTTGCATCCATTGTGGGAAATTGAGGTCCCAGTATCCATGGCATATTGTGGACAAAGACCAATTTGCTGTATAAGCCAGCCTACCTTTCCTCCATACCAATATCTTCCTACATCAGGGCTTTTATCTTCTGCAAAAACTTTTATGTAGCACTTTATCAAATGCATCCTGGAAATCCATGTACTGGTTTCCACTTATGCACAGTACGTCACACTTCATCGAACAAAGCCTCTAATTCTGTCAACTTAATTTAGTTGGGCTAACAGTTAACTGCAGCAGCCACTTATTTGGGACAACTCTTAAAGAATAGAAACTAAATCATTAAAATATCCAGGATCCTCTTTTTACTTGGACACTAATCCACCTGACTGGTTCAGGAGATTGTTGCTGAACAGTTTCTAACTAGCATGAGTTGTGTGCACTTGTGTGGCTGTTAGACACTACACCATGCTTAGAACAGGTGTTAGTGGCATGTGTTTGTGCTCAAAAAGCAGTGATCTTAGTCACTGATATTTTGTGAGAAATAAGCAGTTAGACAATTCAGAACTGTTTTGCTCACTGCAGTTTCAAACATTCAGGCTTGGAGATGACAGAAACAGCCAGGAGTGAAAATGAAACAATTTCACTACTCCAACAAGTGAGGCACTATGAAGAATTTGAAGGCATCAACAATCATCTTGAATGTTACAATGAAAATGAAGATATCAAGGATGCAATCATCCAAAACATTGTACAAAGGCAGTAGATTTACAGTCAATCAAAAAAACATGACAGCGTACACCGGATGAATTCCTCTGTTGATAAATATTACACAATTTTATGGTACTGTAGTAATGTTCTAATTTGTTCTGTATTTCATATAAATACACAATTTATTACTTGGTTAAACAGCAGTTTGTCTTTTTTTCCATACTTTAATTAGTTCCATGAAACTTCAGCTAACTGGGGCAGCAGCCTAACTATACTGGTCCTGAAGTGTCCCAATTAATCGGAATCTACTGTACACTGTATTTTTTCCTTACTTATCCTGTATTTCTGCCTGATAACCTTAAAGTTTTTTCTTTAAGGGTCCCACCAATAATAAGTGTTCACATAAACAGAAAAAACCTGAAGAAGGGATTTGGCCCAAAACATAAATTGTTTATTCATTTTCATAGATGTGCCTGACCTGCCAAGTTCCTCCAGCGTTTCGTGTGTCACTGTTTAGCTGATGCCCTGCCTCTCCTCAGAAAACGGTGCCTGGGAGCAGGCTGTAGAAAGTGCATTCTCCCAATGGCGTGCAACCAGCGTGTATAAATAGCCTGGTCAACAAAGATCTTTCCTATCCCTGAAAATGACAGCTTAATTGCACCCTTTTTGGAATTCCAAATATAATTCATGTAAGTTCCCTTTATTCCATTATGCTTATTACAACCTCAAATATTTTAAAATATTCTCAAACACAAATTCCCTTTCATGTGCAATAAGCATAATAAACGCCAGTATAGGAATCTTTCCAGAAGCTAAGAGATTCCTAACTTTTAAATTTTTACAGCTATTAGGTAAAGAGTAAACCACCTGTAGCTTTATCTTTTAGTGACAAATTGAATGAAAGCCTGAATATCTCCAGAATTTTCTTTTATTATTTCAAGTTGCCAGTGTCTTCCGCAATTGTTTTTCCCTTCTTCCTGTGTTGGTTTTTGTTAGGCATTAATTCAATTTAATTAATTAATTAATTCAACTCACTGGCTTTCTGCACCTAAGGTAATAAAGCTGGCTGGACGGTTGATTACACTAAGGTATCCCCACAGACAGCAAACCAGGGAGGAAAAAGTTTTAAAACCAAGTTTGTTAAATTTCTCATAGGGAATAATATAAACAATACAACATACACATTTTAATAGATTTTAATCTATTACACCCTGAAAATTAATATTTAGTTTAACTCAGAATTTTCTGAGCAGCAATTATGATTTAGTATACCAGTAAAACAGATCAAATGCAACAAAGAATGTTTTACACTAAAATTAGTCTGTAAAGTTTCTAAATACTTTTTAAGGTAAATTCCACAGATTTCTCTTCATTTCACAAGGCTGCAAACAGCTGAATAACCCTGAGATTTCTCATTAAACTGATGTTCAAATCAGTTTAAGAATGTTCAAATCTCAAAATTGTTGAGAGTTTTGTTGAACTGGCATCGCTATTAGCACTGTAAAATCAAATTCTATCTAATCATGTTTTCCAAAGTGAACTATCACTTTCAGAATCCAAGAAACAAGAACCTTTCCTGTATGAGAAATATTAGAGCTCAAGATACATCAAAATCTGATTTTTTTTTAAATCACTGACTTACAGAATGTGAAATTTGTTGCTTGACGACAGCAAAGACATAAAATTACTATAAATCAAATTACTGTGGCGACCCGCTTCCTAGCGCACTCGAACCGATTCACAAATAGCCAGCGCGCTGGCATAAAGGCCAGTCCCAAAAGGGCGCCAGGTCTGCTTCACCAACAAAGGGAAAAGCTCACACGGGACTGTGAATACGTGCCTCCTACCGCATCCGCGCCAGGGGAGGACAGGATCAGGGAGGCTTTAAAGCAAGGCTGTGAAGTCGAATAAAATCTTTTTTAACTGCAGTTTACCGACTCCATGTCGTTATTTTAGCGCTGCGTGTAGCACACTGCTACATTACTATAAATTTTAAATAAGTCTAGCTGCATGAGTAAGCTTACTCTGCACAAATTATCCACCATTTCTTTTGTTATAATATCACGCCTGAAATCTGACGTCAAAAGCTTTGGTATGTCCTGTGGTCACAAATTATACAAAATGCAAGACTTTCGTGAACCTGAAAATCCTTGTACTTATGAGCTGAGGGAATGTAGTTTTATTACTGCATGGCTAATGTAATCCAGGTTAATTAAAACTAAAGATGTAATGTTAGAAAGCTCGGTGGAGGGGATGAAAATGAGATTTACTGAATTTTATTTTTGAAAAAAGGGAATCTGGGGTAAAAAGCTATGACACAGGTGCAGACAAGCAAGAGAAATGCAGCAAACTATTAGAAACTAAAGGTATAAACTGTTAAAAGTGGAATTAGTAGTTATTATCTCTACCCTACTTGAAAACCTCAGGGTTAAAGCCTTGGAGGAGAGAGGATATCAATAAAAGGTTTACTGAAGCTACAGCTAAAACAAGCAGCAGCTATAGTGAGACAGAATCGACAAAGACGAGTGTCCAAGATCTCTACCATGTAACTAGGAATCAGTTCTGTAAAATCATACCAAGGGATTTGGTCAGTTCTTTTTCATGCAAGTATTGTGAATCCACTTTTCATGGATGACCAACTATTCCATCAAACAAACTAAGAAACGAGATGGTGAGCCACCCAAGACTGAAGCATCAGCATGAGAACAAAAGACGTAGAGAATTTAATACGGTTGGATGTTTATTTTCAATCGAAGGATGAAAATTTGATTTTCTGTAAGAACTGATTATTTTTGCAAAGACTTTGATAAGTTACTGAATGAGATTTACTTTGTGTAAAAGTTGTGATGTTAGAAAATTTGTTGTGGAAGGATTTAAGCTTTTTTTTTGTTGGGGGGGGTTGGAGAAGAGATTTGAATTTGTAGACATACTGACCTAGAACTTACACTGGAGTTAACCATAATAATAGGAATTCAATTAGTTTACTAACTAGGGATAAATAATTAATCACTAATCTTCAAATAGTGAATAACTAAATCTAATTAGTTACAGAAATTGGAATAATAAATGTTATTCTAACTAAGGAGGTCCATCTAAAATCCAAGGAGGTTTTTGTTTGATATCTCAGATTTGGAACCTAAGCAATGTTGGAATTTTGAATTGTTTTAATTCATGTAAATATTTTGTATATATGTTTTTTTAAATAAACAAATTTACCTCCCTAAGTGTATGTTTTCTATTCACTGCCTCCTTTCGATATCTAGAGCTGCTGATGGCCTACAAGCACCTAATGTAGTACTACGCAATTTGATTTTCTCATAAGTGCCACGACCAATCACACGGGATAAGACAAGCACTCCACAGGTGTGGCATAATATCCCACAGCACCCTTCACAATCTTCAGCCCAACAAGTTTGCTCCAAGCAGTCAGCTCTTAGGCATCCAAAGTTACAACCAACGCCTTTTCAAAATTGCTGGCATGAGTCAACAAGACAAAGCCTCTGTATGAGGAATGCAGTTTTTATTTAAAGATTCAACTTACCTCAAGATATGTAGCTGAAAAGTCAGAAAGAATAAGCCTAAATTTATGTCACATCTTACTATACAATATGTACCCAGAAACTGCCAGTGTAATAAGATTGTGGAAGCATAGCAGTGGCTCAAAAAGTCAGTCTGTCACCTTTTAATTAGAGAGGGTAATCAGTTCTTGCTAAAAATCCCCAATATCAAAAAAAAAGTAAAAATCCCAGATGGAACAGGTTCCCATATATAGTAATAAATTCCACAACAGCATTGTTTAAAAAGATGTTGTTTCCAGGGACCAGACTGATGTCACCCATGAGCTTCATATGTGCAAAGCAGTCACTTAGATCATGAGACTAAATGAGAAATCCTAAAATTGTTTTTAAAGCAGGCAAACAGACCAACCAGAGAGTGGTGGTGGGGAAATGCACTGCGTAGGTGACATGGTGGTGGGAAAGCAATTACCAGCTCTGGGCTTTATTTCCCTACTTGATTCATTTACCAAATGATTACAAGCTGAAACAAGCTACNNNNAAGACTTGCAGATTTAATTCCACATTACTCCATCATTAATCTTTAAATGCTTCAGTAATTTTATGGTCAATGATTACATAGCTCATGTGGAGATTTTTTTAACAGCACCAAATGCCGTATGTGATAAGCATTATGACAGCTTGACATTAATAATACTGGATAGTTGAAATCAGTTAACATGGTCAGGAATATACAATTCAACACAAGTCTAGATGTTGCCAACAGTCAAGTTCCACTTCTGTATCAAAGAAGAAATGGAAATTTAATGAATGAAAGCTTCACACCCATCTCTAATTCAGTGTAAAGAAAATGTCAATAAGGGTGGCTGGCCAATAAATGCCATGGGCTGTATATTTTAAACAAGAATAGAAAGTTACCCACAATGGTTCATTCTGACCGTAATATTCTCATCTATCCACCAGGATAAAACTTTGGTATTCCAACTATCCGCATTCTACTTTCAATTTAGTTTCCTTCCTTTGCTCTACCCTTTCCTCAAATCCATGAAGCATTAAATCCTAGCACAACAGAAGTGCACAATTGAAAATACATATTAATGCAACTGTGTTTAACTCTTCATGTAATGAACTGTGTCACTTATTAAATACCAAAGCACAAGGACACCACTGGAGATCAGATATTATCATTAACACTAACACTAATGTGAACTCAGAATATTTCTGAATGAGATAAAAGAGGAGAAAAGAAAAGGCTTTTTCTCCCCAATTGAAATAACTGAAAAGAAAACTAAAATATTTTTCAAATCTATTTCATTGCAAATAATCCTAGACACCTCTCAACTCCAATTATTAGACTGACTTATAGTAGCTGTAAATGTTTGTACTGTCCAACTGACAGCCATTACAATAATGGTTCAAGCAAACTACAGACCATTTTCTCATTTGAGCTAGCAATTAGACTATTTATCATATTCCTATCAATTTCTAGTTATTGTGAACTTCCAACCTGATTTCAACAAACCCAAAAGGTTATAGAACCACTGTCAACTGATTGCAATGTTATGCTTTGAAAGGCTTAAATTTGTTTTTGAAAGATTTCTTCAGTATGATAAAGAAACAATCCAAGTAAATTGTTTAGAAAACTTAAAATTACTGTAAACCTGAGATTGTTTTTCTAATGAATGGTTTTGAGAGTGGTGATATATGGGTTCGGATTTTGCAGCAGCATTATTGGGCCAGAATAAACATTATTGCTGTAATCAAGACAGCAAAAGCAAATTTTCTTCAGAATATTTAAACTGATTTATTGATACAAACAATTTGCATTGTACACACTCCTAGATTGTACAGGATCTTTATAATTTAGGATATGATGTCAAGTCATCAGCACTTACTACCCATCTGACATGGGTCTGATGTGATCTTCATCACAATAGTGACTCCAACCTTCCTTTATGTCTACTGTATTAAGCTAGCAATCATCCTACTTCTTGCTCCTCTATCTACCTTGTATCATGGACAACTCTTGCAAATTCATCATGACTACCTACATTGAAACAACATTCCTGATCCTGTGTGTCATCTATCTTTGCCGGTTTTATATAGTGCACTATAACACTTCACGATATGGTTGTGACTTCATTTTGGTTCGCTACACTGAAATCCACATAAACACCATTATGAGTAAAAAAGGTTATCTCATCCAGCCATCTTCACT
>JAUOBT010000358.1:42043676-42054134 GCA_032362145.1 Hypanus berthalutzae
ATACAGATTGGGAGACTGCTTCATTGAGCATCTACGCTCCATCCGCCACAACTGGATCTTCCAGTTGCCACTCACTTCAACTCTCCTTCACATTCCCATTCGGATATGTCCATACATGGCCTCCTCTACCGCCATGATGAGACCAAACTTCAGTTGGTGGAACAACATCTCATATACCATCTGGGTAGTCTCCAGCCCCTGGGTGTGAACATCGAATTCTCCAACTTCAGGTAATTCCCTCCCTCTCCCTTCCCCCATCCCACCTTTACTTTGTCTCCTCTTCTAGTTGCCTATCACCTCTCATAACTCTGCCTCATTCTACTACCCATAGTGCTTTCTCCTTAGATTCCTTCCTCACCTCTCCTGCCTACACCTCCCTGCTTCCCCTCCCCCATCCCTTGGATCTTTCCTCTGATTGCTTTTCCACCATCCACCCACCTTCTTTATAGGGCCCCTGCGCCCTACTTCTTTAGTCCTGACGAAGGGTCTCGACCTGAAACGTTGACTGCTTCTTTCAATGGATGCTGCCTGACCTGCTGAGTTCATCCAGCTTTTTTGTATGTCTTGATTTGACCACAGTATCTGCAGTGCCCTTTGTGTTTAAATAAACAATAGAAGGTAACTGAAAATATAAAAGGGGGAAAGAGGAAATTTGAAGGAAATCTCAACAGTAGTATTAAAGAGGATAACAAAAGTTTTTTTTCAGATCTGTGAAGTGGAAAATGGAGACAGGTGTAAATATTTGACTGCTGGAAAATGATGCTGGGGTGGTAGTAATGAGGGGAAACAAGGAAATGGTGGGTGAATACAATAATATTTTGCACTCATTTTCACTGTGGAAGGCACTAGGGGTGTACCAAAAATTTGAGAGTCAGGGGCAGAAGTGAGTACAGCTGTGATTAATAGGGAAAAAGTGGTTCTCAAACTGAAAGATCAGAAGGTAGATGAGTCACCTGCACCAATCGGACTACATATTAGGGTTCTGAATGAGGTAGCTGAAGACATTGTTGAGTCATTTGTAATGTTTTCACATGAACGATTACATTTTACATGCTTCTGTAGTACTGGAAATTTGCAAATGTTACTCCACTCTTCAAGAAGGTGTGGGGGGGGGGGTGGCAAAAGAAAGGAAATTACAGACCAGTTGGCCCTACCTCAGTGGTTGGGAAGATGATTGAAGTTGATTTGTTAAAGATGTAGATTCAGATATTTGGAATCACATGATAAAATAGGTCAAAGACAGCATGGTTTCCTTTAAGGTAAAGTTTTGCCTCATAGATCTGTTGGAATTCTTTAAGGAAATAAAAAGCAGAATGGACAAAGGAAAATCTGGGGATGCTTTGTGCTTGGATTTTCAGAAGGCCTCTGACAAGGTGCCGCACATGAGGAGTCCATGGTAATACAGAAAAGATATTAGCTTTTACGGAGCACAGGCTGATTGGCAAGTGGCAAAGCATGGGGATAAACGGAACCTCTTCTGATTGGCTACCAGTGACTCATGGAATTCCGCAGGGGTCAGAGTTGGGACTGTTCCTTTTAACATTGTATGTCAATGGCTTGGATGATGGAATTGATGGGTTTATGCCTAAGTTTGCGGACAATACAAAGATGGGTGCAGGGGGGGCTGCAGAAGGACTTAGAAAGATTAGGAAAATGGACTAAGAAATGTAAGATGGAGTATAGCGTCAGGAATTGTATGGTCATGCACTTTGGTAGAAGGAATAAAAGCACAGACTATATTCTAAACAGGGAGAAAATTCAGAATTCCAAGGTACAAAGTGACCGGGGAGTTATCGTGCAAGATTCCATAATGGTTAATTTGCAGGTTGAGACAGTGATGAGGACGACAAATGCAATGTCAGAATTCATTTCAAGAGGAATAAAGTAAATAGTCAAGGATGTCATACTGAGGCCTCATGAGGCATTTGTGAGGCTTCATTTGGAGTATTGTAAGCAGTTTTGTGCTGCTGATTTAAGAAAGCAAGTGCTGACATTGGAGAGGATCCAGAGGAGGTTGATGGGAAAGGTTCCAGGAATGAAAGGCTTATCAGATGAGGAGTGGTGGATGGCTCTGAGCCTTCTTGCTTAAATTTAGAGAATTAGGGGGAGAAGTCATTGAAACCCATAGAATGTTGAAGGTCCTAGAAAGAGTGGATGTTTCCTATGGTGATGGTGTCTAGAACCAGAGGGCTCTGCCTCAGAATAGAAAGATGTCCATTTAGAATGGACATGAAGTGGAATTTTGTTTGCCAGAGGGTTTTGAATCTGAGGAATTTGTTCACAGGAGGTTAAATAGTTGGAGCAAGAAGGATCATGAGGAGAAGGCAGGAGAATGTGCTTGAGAAGGAAATGGATCAGCCATGATGATGCTTCTATTTCTTATGGTCTTATATTCAAATGGACATGGACTGAAGCCTCTCTTTTACTCTTTACGTATCTCAAACAGCTTTTTGTATCCACTTTTATATTATTGGCTAGTTTACATTCATATTTTATCTTTTTGCTCCAATGAAAATACTTCCGGTTTAAGATGGCACAGCTGAAGGCAGGTAACAACTTACTGATGATTCTCAAGGAAAGAATGACAACTAAGTAATTCATTAATACCAGTTTATCTGTAACAAATTGTGGTGTACAATCTCCGCAAACGGCAAAGAGGCAAGCAAAGCTGAAGATGACTCAAGGGTCAAGGCATGTTCAAGAGAAGTGGTTGGAGTTGGAGAGGGAGCTGGAGTGAGCAGAGTGGGGAAAAGATCATGTGGAGCAGTTTCCGAGACTGTCCAACTAAATTGAGACTGAGGAGTAATCAATGGAAAGGATGGGTACAGATGGGAATGTCGCAGCAGGGTCCAGGCCCAGAGAGAGTTTTTGTGACAGGGCTTGGGTCCTAGAGGAAGGAATGCCCCAATGTTTGGATGATTTCATCATCAAACTGGAGGTATGAGTCGGGTCTGTTCCGATTGCTGCTGCGCTCTTTCTGCTCCAAGGCTGAGGGGATGGGCCTGTACAGCTGCTCCAGTCTTCATGTCTGCGGGCCCCACAACGTTCTGCATTGGCAGATGATGAACTGAGCCTGATGCTGTGGGCTTTGTGTCTATGAACTCACTTTCCTTCTGAATGCTGTTTACTTGCTTTAATTGTTTGCACAATTTACTTCCATTGCTCTCTCTGAATATTGAGTGTTTGTTCCATTCCTTCACTGGGTCCTTTTGGGTTTCTTTATTTGTGGCTGCCTCTGAGGAGACACAACTGTGTGTATAATCCAAGGGGTAGGTGATTGATAAGTTTGTGGCCTAAGGTAGAGGGAGTCAATTTTAGAAAATCCAGCACATTTATTGTTCAACATAGACCCCTCCTACATTTACACACTTTGTCCAGCGGCCGTAGATCATACGGATCATTGACGTCCAGAAAGTGTTCACAAATGGGTGAGTGACAAGTTCGTGGCCCAAGGTAGAAGGAGGTGAGTTATACATCTCTCATTACATGTACATGCAGCGTCATATCTTTGAGCAATTATGCAGAAAGCTTGAAGTTAATAACTCATCTTCTACCCTAGGTCACAAACTTATCAATCACCCTGATGAGTTATTAACTTCAAATATTCTGCATAATCACTCAAAGAGTTGAACCGCATGTGCATGTAACGAGAGCTGTAAAACTCATCTCCTTCTACCTTAGGGCATGAACATATCAGTCACCCCTGCTGTGGACACTTTCTGGAGGTCCAAGATCCATAAGCGCTACAAACGCTGGACTAAGTGTATAAACGTTGGAGGTAACTATGTTGAAAAATAAATGTGCTAGGGTTTCTAAAATTGACTCCTTCTACCTTAGCCCATGAAATTATCAATCAACCCTTGAATATACTTACTTCGATCATAAATGTGCTTCCAAAGTGTTATTTTTTGAATTGACTGCTACTCATTCTGAAAAACTTCTAAATCTTTTAATTTCCCAACTTTTGCAATTTTAATTGCCCTCTCTTTTGCTTTTATCCATGTACTGTGCTGTCATGTTCTATTCCCTATGTTCTATGTAAAAATATGAACAATATTTGCAAGTCTAACTTTTATGGTGAATATCTAACTTTTATGGTATAAACAGTAATAAAGGTGATTCAGTATATGTTCAAAATAAATTTAAGTTGGTTTGCTGATTATTTAAAATTAATTTCTGGGATCTGGACATCACTGGTAGGCCCAGTATCTGTGAGTCATCCCCTGAGGGAGGGATGGTGAACTGTGGTCTTGCACTGCTGTTGTCCTTCTGGGGAATGTGCTCTCACAGAGATCTTAGGGAGGATTTTCCTGAACTTAGGTGAAGGATCAGTGATTCATTTCAGGTCCAGATATTTTATCAGTTGGAGGGGAATGTGCAGGTGGTAGTGTTCCGCTGAATCTTTTACACTTGTCCTAACCTCTTTTCAGAATGCCAAGGACCCCTACATTAACCGAGAGATCCATACACCCAGGTTTGGAACCCAGACATTAGTGGTCAAGCTAGTGGTTTGGGAGGTGCAGGAGGAGGCGAATAAATAACTGAAGTGCATTTTGAAGGTATTCCACACTGCAGCCATAGTAAGGTGGTTGTGAAGGGAATAATAGCGGAATTATTCCAGTTGGTACTTATAAAGAGGGTTGCTGTGGCAAGGATGATGTCAAACTCATTGAGAGTTGTTGCCACTGAAGTCGAGAGTATTCAGGTAAGTGGAGAGAGTTCTTATATAAATATATTTTTACTAATTTACCAAATTACATTGCACTAAAGTCCTACTCTACATCTCACCTTAATTTTCTGTTCCATTGATTTCAATGGAAAGGAAGCCAAGCTTTGGAAAAGTAAGTGAGTTGGAGGGGGCTGAATTCACTGTCACCTAGTTAAACCATCAGACTTATTTAACATTTCTGTCTCTCAGTATTCAGTGAAAATTCTGTGGGTGAGGTGGCTCAGAAAACTAAACGTCACACAATTTGTGATACAATTTGTGTTTTGGCTGCCACAACAGAAGAATACATGGGATAATGTGCCTTTTAGCACTCAAGTGTCTGACAGATATTTGAAGTAAAATCAGGTAGAACAGAAACTATGATATTTATCTAGTGTGGTATAAAAAGCTGGTGTAATCTTCTTGACTCAGCTCTGGGCCGTCCCTCTCCTAAAAATAACACTTCATTTCCTCCTGGGGCACCAGATGTTTGTTATTTTCTCACCCAGATGGCTGTAGATCTGAGCTGCACTGAAGCTACATTTTTTTAATGATGAGGCTATTTTTATATTTAAAATTAGATTATAAAAATGTTTTCTTTCCCCATGTTAACATGGATTATAATGGTCAATTCATTTGCGCTGTAATAGAAAACTTTCCCCTTCTATTCTTAACTTAATTCTAGCTAACTTATAATACAGTTAACTGGTTGGCGCAGGACCAACTTACGGCATTCTTTCCTCAACCAATTATCTTTCTGCATTAAAAGGAATTCAGTTGCCTTTTAGTGTACATGTTTTATATGAGTTAGCCAAGAATCTCATAAAATTGTCAATGAATGAATGTCAATGAATAGAAAATAAAGGTCTTAATTTTCTATCGTTCATTCATAGCAGGTTGGTATATGTTAGTCAGATGGCATTAGTACATCAGTATTAATAGCAATGTCCATTGCTCTCTAGTGTCATCACCACCATCAGGCACTGTGTCGTATGACGTAGGTGATCATGGTCTTCCATCTGTCTTTAATCTGATAAGTTCTAATGAACTCTGCCAGAAGCACTCACATCTACCTGAGGAAATGCTTGAGAGGTTGATCATGGTCAGAAACAACTCCTGCTTCAGCAAGAACCTGGACCCACTGCAATTTGGCTATCACCACAATAGGTCTGTGGCTGGTGCAAACTCAATGACCCTAATGCAGCCTCAGATCACCTGGACAATACCAACACCTACATCAGGATGTTGTTCACTGCTTAACATTATAATTTCAACTGTCCTTATCGAAATGCTACAGAAACTGGGACTACGTGCCTCTCTCTCTGCAATTGGATCCTTGACTTTCTAACTGAAAAACCACAATCTGTGCAGATTGGTAATAACATCTCTTCTTCATTGACAATCAGCTCTGGTACCCCTCATGGATATTTGCTTAGCCTAATGCTCTTCTCTCTCTGTACTCACAGTCTGTGTGGCTAGACATAGCTCAACTGCCATCTATACATTTGCTAATGATACAAACCATTGCTGGCAGAATCTCAGATGGAGAGGAGATGGTGTACAAAAATGAGAAATACCAGCTCGATGAGTGATATCGCAGAAACCACCTTGCACTCAACGCTTCTAAGACGATAGAACTGATTGTAGATTTCGGGAAGGGTAAGGTAAGGGAACACAAACAAATCCTCATAGAAGGATTTTAAGTGGAGAGAGTAAGCAATTTCAATTTCCTGGGTATCAAGATCTCCCAGTACCTCACCTGGTCCCAACATATTGATTCAGCTATAAAGAAAGCAAGACAGTGGTAATATTTTATTAGTAGTTTGCGGAGATTTGGTTTGTCACCTAAATCACTTGAAAACTTCTACAGCTGTACTGTGGAGAGGATTCAGAGGCTGCATCACTGTCTGGTATGGGGGTAGGAGGGTTCTACTGCACAGGATTGAAAGAAGCTACAGAAAGTTGTGTAATTGGTCAGCTCCATCATGTGGACTAGCCTTCATAGTATACCAAACACCTTCAAGGAGCGATGCTTCTGAAAGGCGGCATCCATGATTAAGGAGCCACAACACCTGGTACATGCATTGGACTTGGATTTGAACTCAGAAACATTCACTCCGGATTCCAGTGCTGATGCCATTGTATCCAATAAACTTCCCTTAATCATTATCTGGAAGCCCCTAATAGAGAGAGCACAACACTGATCCTCCTCTGATGGAATAAGGTCTGGCACATCAAGTGTCAATTGGTGAGCACTTTGTGTCTAGTAACCTTAATTCTGCTATTTTGTTTGTATTGTTAACTGACAACAGGATTAGTCCTAAACTGAGATAGGGTAAGTTTTGGAGGGATAAGGTTAAATCTTACCGAGTTTGATTGGGTGAGACTGTTTGCTGGAAATGGGACAAATGTCACAGGAGAAGATTTTAAAAGTGTGACATCAAGTATCCCGAGATGGGATATTCCTGCTGGAATGCAAGGCAAGGCTGGCAAGTGTAGGGAATCTCAGCTGGCCAATGATATTAGGTTCTGGTCAGGGAAAGGGAGGCATACATTTAGTCTATCAACAACAAGTGAGGCCTTCGAATTAGAATTAGAATTTTATTTCTTACATTCATCTCACAACATGAGGGGGTGAAAAAATCTTTCTGTTGCATCCACATCACTATGTGAAAGCAATAAGGAAGGGAAAAATGGGACAATATTACCCAAACACTGAGATTGCATGCATAATTGTTTTGCATATATGCATGTACAGTCAGATATGTCATCAGATCAATGTGTATTGATCAATCTAATGGCCGGCTGAAAGAAACTGCCCTGGAGCCAGTTAGTCCTGGTCTGAATGCTGCTGTATATTTTGCCAGATGGATGCGGCTGAAACGGTTCATGGTTAGGGTGGCTCAATCCCCTAATGACCTTCCAGACCCTTTTTATGCACCTGCTAAGATGAGTGTACTGAAAGTTCACATCCACGATGTACTGAGCTGTCAATACCACTCGGCGATTGAAGGTAGTTCAGTTCCCAACCTGGCGGCGACACAGCCAGACAGGAAACTCTCAATGGAGCCGCTGTAGAAAGTCCTGAGTATTTGAGAACACATGCCTACTTTCCTCAGCAGTCTGAGGTAAGAGAGCTGCTATTCTGCCATTTTCACCACACAGCCGTACGTACAGTACAGATGAGATCCTCGGGGGTACATCGAGGAATTTGATACTATTCACCCTCTCGAGTACAGTCCCATTGATATCAATAAGGCCTAGGTTGTCTCCGTTCCTCCTGTAATCCATGATCAGCTTTTTTGTTTTTTTCAACATTGAGGGAAAGGCTGTTTTCTTGGCACCAGTGTGTCAGGGCATTGATTTCTCCTCTATAGGCTGCCTCAAAATTGTTGGAAATAAGGTCTAACAATGTTGTGTGCACATTTGAACAGCAGATTGGAGGCAACACAGTTACGGCAGTATAGTCCATAGAATAGGTGGCTCAGGACACAGTACTGGGGAGCCACTGTGTTGAGGGTCAAAGAGGCAGAGGTGAGGGAACTCATCCTTACCACCTGCCAGTGATCCAACAGCAAGTCCCGAATCCAGCTGCGTGAGGCAGGGTGCAGGCTGAGGTCTCTGAGCTTCTTGTTGAGCCTGGGGGGAATTATGTTGTAGAATGATGAACTGTAGTGTAAGGAAGCATTCTAACATTAGCAACCCTCTTCTCAAGGTGACTGAGGACAGTTTGTTGTGCTGTGGCTTTGACATCATCTGTTGATCGGTTGTGTCAGGACGCAGTTTGTAGGGGGTCCAGTGTGGGTGGTAGTATGATGCAGATCTTCTCCTTGACCAGTCTCTCAAAGCATTTGCTTATGATTGAGGTGAGTGCAACAGGAAGCCAATCGTTCAGACATGATATCTTTGATTTTCTTTTGTACAGGGATGATGATGGATGTTTTAAATCAAGAGGGTACAACGCACTGGAAGAGCAAAAGTTAAAAATATCTGTGAACACACCAGGCAGCTGTGCCAGGCACACATTGAGTACTCATCCTGGAATGCTGCCCGGCTAGCGTCTGTTAACGTGCTGGAATGGCTGACGTACCTCTGCCTAGGAGATGAACAAGGTGCAGGATGAGCTGATGGCTCTTCATGGGGGTTCTGTGTTGACCACCTTGAAACAAGCGTAAACAAGATTTAGCTTGTCCAGGAGACAGGCTGCGATGTTGGCTGCATTGCTGCATTTCCCTTTAAGTCTGAAAGGGTGTGCAGACCTGGCCATATGCTGAGTGTGTCATTCGTGCAGATGTGTCTGGGGTTTGTCCCTGTATTGACATTGTGCTGTCTTGATGGCTGTTCGTAAGTCATAGTGACATTTCTTGAGCTCCTGATGGTTTCTGGAGACAAGTGCTTTGCCTCACGTAATAATACAGCACACAAGGAAATATCAACCCAAGGTTTACGGATTGGGTAGACCCATAGCGATTTTTGGGGAGCAACGTCCACAGTGCACTTCCGGATGAAACCTGTGACCATTTCCACTTGGAGACATCCTCAACTCAGTACACATCCCAGCCAACGTCACCAAAGCAATCCAGTAACATGCAATCTGATTGGTCGGACCAGGAGTACATGGTTTCCTCTGTGACTCATGATCAGCAAATGTCTTTTAATTCTGTTAAGTGTGAAGTGTCGGGGACTTCCGGTGGCGGTAATGGAGTAGGTTGCGCTAGCTACGTACTCTGAAATTATTTGCTTACTTTGCTGTTTAAACCTATCTCGGTGAGAGCACCATGAGTAGAAAGCTGTCAAAAAAAGAGACTACTTTAGAGACTTTGACTGAAATGTTTCAACAAATGTCAGAGAAACTCGAAAAATTGGATAAACTGGATACTTGGAATACTCGTCTGATCTGTTACAGAATTCCTTAGAACTGGTTAAATCTGAACTGAAAACGCTTAATGGGAAACTTGGAAGTATGCAGCAGACTGTGAATGACTACGAAATTGGTATTAAGCTACACGAAGAATCTCTGCCGATGTTGCAGAAGGATATCGAAAGTTTCCAGAAAATTTCTAAGGAACAACTTAAACAATACGACGCGTTACTGAAGAAACTTACAGTTTCGGAGACCAGGAACCGAATGTGCAATATCAGAATTCCTGGGCTTCCTGAACAGCTGGAGGGTAATGAACCTATCGATATTTGTGCTCAGATGCTGAAAGATTTATTCCCTGATATATTATCGGAACTACCAAAATTTGAGGGCGTTCACCGAGTTACCCCGCCTGATTGGCATCCTGCCAAACCTCGCACCATTATCATTCGCTTTTATGATTATCAGATTAAAGAACAGTTCCTTCGTGAATCAAGGAAGAAACGCATATTACAATGTCGTGATCAACAGTTTCGGATCTTTCAAGATTATCCACCGGAAGTTCTAAGAGCTAGACAGGCTTTTAAAGAGGTCATGTCTGGTCTTTTTAAGCTTGGCTGCCGCCTTTGTCTCAGAGATCCGTGTAAACTTAAGATTACTACTTCTGATTATAAGTTTTCTTGGTTTACGAAGCCTGAAGAAGCTAAGAAATTTTCACGAAGTCTCCATGATTAAATTATAACTTGAGTTGTTTCATGTTAAATGCTATAATTTCAGGTGTTCAATCAAGCAATTGGCGCTTTATTGATAACAAGTTTCTGGGTTTTACGAAGTCTTAATCATTTGTTTGATTAGGTAACTGGCGCCTTGTTATCGTTCAAACTATGCA
>JAUOBT010000358.1:42059556-42085311 GCA_032362145.1 Hypanus berthalutzae
TTCAGACACCACAAACATATGTCTGGACTGACAAGTGGATTGTTCCATGTTTTCTTTGACTTGTGCACATAGTCCATGCACCAACCTTTGCATCAAGCATCTTATGTTCCAATCTCATCAACAAAGATCTGCAAGCTACTACTTGAAAGTCATGTACAGACTTGTACAGACTTGTCATCTGTGAAACTGGCACTTGGGTTACCCACCACTTCTTTTGCGACTGTAGGACATGCAGTTCCAAGCAAATCTGTATGATACAGGAAGTGACCATTTATATTCTGGCAGGTGTGAGAGTCAAATCAAGACATAAGATGATTTGGCCAGATGGGAGCAGTTGATAATATGAAATGAAGTGATCAAAGTTTGGAATGTTGTCATTGCGAGATAAAGATGAGTTGCTTTTACATACCATCCAGTGTTCAACACTCTCCTGTGTCATTGAATACTAGATTCATATTTGAAAGTACATTTAATTTCAAAGTAAGTATATGATACCTTATAAAGTTCAAGGTTCATTTATTATCAAAATATGTACACAAAACTAAGACAACCTTCACTTCATTTTCTTGCTGCTGTTTATTGGGAAAAAAACAAATACAGCAGAAGTTTATGAAAATCACATAAACAAAAACAGACAAACAACAGTTGCACAAAGGAGGATATGCATATCAAATTAAAATAAAATTGAGATTATGCGTTTTTAAGAGTCATTGAAAGTGAGTTGGATTTGTACCTCCTGCCTGATGGTAGTCATGAATAGAAGGCAGAGCCTGAAAGGCCCACATCTTTGATGATGAACATTGCTATTGCTGACAGCCTTCCAAGTAAATGCACACCATATGCTGTAGTATTCTCTACTCCTGGACATTGGTGTTTCCATACCATGCTGTGATGCAACCACTTACAATGCTACCCACTGTACAACTATACAAGTTTGATGATATTTCTGTGACCTGCCAAATGTGTGCAAACTTCCAAGTAAGTAGAAGTACTATTAAATCTTCTTTGTAATGAGTCTCATGGACTAGTCCCTGCACAATTCTACTGATATGATACCAGCATGGATTCTAAAGCTACAGACTCATCCCACCTCTGTTCTTGTGCTCATGAACCTCTGGTTTCTTCCTCCTGTAGATGATAATCAACTCTTGGCTTTTCTGACGATGAGGGAGAGGTTATTGTGCCACCACTGCCTGTGAGTGTTGTCAATATACGTACTAAATGGGATCTGCCAGATAAGAAATAGATGGGCCATTTAGATAGGGAAGTACCAAGGCCCAAGTCTTGGAGATTAGTGTCAATTAAGGGGATGGTAATGTTGAATGCTGTGGTCAATGAATAACATCCTCACAAACACTCCTTCAGTAGAACAGGTGTTCCAGATATGAGTGAAAAGCCAATGTAATAGAATTTCCTGTTGAACTGTTGTGATGGTAGTTCAAATTAAGTGGATCCTGTTTGCTCCTTAGCTCGGAGGTGATAATGCTTCAAGAATAACCTCTTGAATCACTTCATCATGTGGATGTAAGCATAAATGGAAGATAGTCATTTAGGCAGGATACCATGTCTTTCTTGCACACTTGTATAAATGATGTCTAAAAGTCACAGTATGCCAGAAACAGAAGGTTGAAAATTTCCATGAACACTCCAGCCAGTTGATCACCACAGTATTCAGCCAGTTAAGTCAAGTCAAGTCAATCAAGTCATTTATTATTGCCTTTTCGACCATAACTGCTCGTACAGTACATAGTAAAAATGAGATAACGTTGTTCCAGGACCATGGTGTTACATGACACAGTACAAAAACCAGACTGAACTATGTAAGCAACAACAAAGAAAAAAAAACTACACTAGACTACATACCTACCCAGGACTGCATAAAGTGCACAAAACAGTGCAGACATTTCAAGAAATAATTAACAGGACAATAGGGCAGTAAGGTGTCAGACCAGGTTCTGGGTATTGAGGAGTCTGATAGCTTGGGGGTAGGAAACTGTTGCATAGTCTGGTTGTGAGAGCCTGAATGCCTCGGTGCCTTTTCCCAGATAGCAGGAGGGAGAAGAGTTTGTATGAGGGGTTGGTATAATGATGTTTGCTTTATGATGCAGCGTGTAGTGTAAATGTCCGTAATGGCGGGAAGAGAGACCCCGATGATCTTCTCATCTGATTTCACTATCCACTGCAGTGTCTTGCGATCCGAGATGGTGCAATTTCTGAACAAGGCAGTAATGCAGCTGCTCAGGATGCTCTCAATACAACCCGTGTAGAATGTGATGAGGATGCGGGGGTGTGAAATGGACTTTCCTCAGCCTTCGCAGAAAGTAGAGACACTGCTGGACTTTCTTTGCAATGGAGCTAGTGTTGAGGGACCAGGTGAGATTCTCCGCCAGGTGAACACCAAGAAATTTGTTGCTCTTAACGATCTCTACTGAGGAGCCGTCGGTGTTCAGCCCTCCTGAAGTCAACAACCATCTCTTTTGTTCATATTTAGAGACAGGTTGTTGGCTCTGCACCAGTCCATTAGCTGCTGCACCTTCTCTCTGTAAGCTGACTTGTCATTCTTGCTGATGGGATCCACCATGGTCGTATCATCTGCGAACTTGATGATGATGTGGTTCAAGCTGTGTGTTGCAGCACAGTCATCGGTCAGCAGAGGGAAAAGCAGTGGACTGAGCACATGGCCCTGGTGGGACCCCATGCTCAGTGTGATGGTGTTGGAGATGCTGCTCCTGATCCAGACTGACTGAGATCTCCCAGTCAGGAAGTCTAGGATCCAGTTGCAGAGGGAGGTGTTCAGGCCCAGTAGGTTCTGCTTTCCAATCAGTTTCTGAGGGAGTTTGTAATATATGGAATAAAATTAAAGTGACGTTAATACTCAGTGGAACCAGAAAGTGTTAGTTTTATGTTAATGATCCTTGAAGGAAAAATAATAAAAATGTCTGAAAATGGTGAAAGAATACACTCCAGCATTTACCGATTTTATTACAAATTTCCTGCATCTGCTTCATGTGTATTTTAAATTAGTGGATGCTGTGGGTGAGGTGTGAAATGGGGAGGAAAACAGAGATGAACTGTGAATCACTTCCTGTACAAATTTTCCATCTGCACACTTAGGTTGGGTGAAATGTGTCATTAATTATTCTGAGAAATCTTCCTTAAATTTGCCATGTCCATCTTGATAGTTCCCCAAGGACCGTTCTGGTCCAATCGATTTGACTGGATTAACTCCAAGCACTCCTGAAGCTAACACTCCACTTCAGTAAGATACACCAGCGGATTCCACAAATACCAAGCATTGGAAGATTAATGCTGCTAAGGCAGTGAGGCACCTCCTTAAACCACTGCAGTCATTGCAGGTACAAGCAGGTGTATCTGAATAAAGATTTCCTGGATTCTGACCAGGCAAAGATATATTTTCAACTCAAGTGCTCATCTTTCTATGCACCTTTTGCCTGGTTTTGGCTTTAATCACAATTCGCTCCGAGCTTCTTCTCTCTGAGGCAGAACTTTCCATCCTCAGTCAGGGCCTCACCTCAGTATCCCTGCGCCTGCACATCAGTGAGTTCCACACCTTCATGATGTCGAACTTTTTTCCTGTCGCCTTTGCCTCCGTCCCTTCTTCTTTGACAAAGACTCTCCAGCCTGCACCGATGACCTCCTTCTTCCATCTTCAACACACATCTTCTTCCTGAACACCCCATTCTGGTCCTCTGCCTGCTCTGGATCATGTTATTGCTAACTGTTGATGGGACATCAACCATTTCATATCTAACACTCCACTCCCCAATTCTAACCTCACTCCCTTTCAATGCACTGCTCCCTACTCTCACCGCACAAATCCCAACATCATCAAACAAGTAGATAAATGGTGGGAGGGTGGTACTGTAGATGTCTGGCCAACTGATCTCTATCCTCGTTATTCCAGGCGCCACTCACAGACACTTCCTTTCACTTATCCTTCAAACTGGACCCTGCAAAGGAGCACCAGGATAAGGATATTGTCCTAATCGACTCCAGGATCTCCCATCCACTGCCACCATCCTCATAATTACCTTACACTGCTTCTCCAGTTTGTAACTCCTACCTGAGTTCCATAAATCTGACTGTCGAGGTAGACTCATTGTTTCATTCTACTCATGCTCACTGAATTTGTATCTGCATATCTCAACTCTGTATTCTGTCTCCTAGTTCAGGCCCTTTATACCTACATTAGTGACACTTCACACGCTCTTGAACTTTGCAAAGACATTAAGCTCCATGGCTCAGAGCACCCCATTTACCCACCTGCACATTGATGCAGTTCCTCTTATCCGTGCCTTCCACAACTCCACGCCCAGCACATAATTCTCTGTAAATTACACCATATCTAGTGTGATCAATCCAAGCAGATGTTTCCCTCCACATACACTCCCTCCCCCCAATGTTCCACTTTCTACAGGAATTGCTCCCTGCATGACTCCCTTGTCTACCCATTCATCCCTACTGATCTCCCTCCTGGTACTTACTCTTGCAAGTGGAACAAGTGCCACACCTGCCCCTACACCTCCTCCCTCATGGCCGTTCAAGGCCCCAAACAATCTATAATGGTGTGGTATACTTTATGTACAAGTTTGTTGGGGTATTCCACTGTATTCAGTGTTCCAAGTGTAGCCTTCTGCATGCCAGTGAGACCCGACATAGATTGCAACACTGCTTCACTAAGCACCTTTACACCATCTGCCAGAAAATGTTTGATCTCCCAGTGGCCACTCATTTCAATTCTCCTTCCCATTCCCACTGAGCAAGTCAGTCCATGGCCTTCTCCACTGCCATATTGAGGCCATATCCAGGTTGGCAGAACAACATATTTAATCCATCTGATTAGCCTCCAACATGACAGAACAAACATCAATTTCTCTAACCTCTGCTAATTGCCTTCTTCCTCGCCTTCACCTTTCCACATTCCAACTTCTGGCTCTCAGCATCTTCCGACATGCCCATCACCTTCCTCTAGTGCTGAACCCCTTCCTGTTCTTCCATGATATTTTGTCCCCTCCGATCTGAATCAATGGTTCAATAGTTCCAGTTAATATCAGAGACTGTATACGACCTGAAATTCTTCCTCTTCGCAGTCATCCATGAAACAGAAGAAAATACACAAAGAATGTATGACAGGAAAACATTAGAACCACACGTATACCTCCCACACACATGCAGCTGCAAAAGCATGAACCCTTGCACCACCTGCCTCAACAAAACATCACCCTCCACACCACCTGCCAAGAAGCCATCACAAGGTCCCCAATGAGACCATGATCCACAGTGCAACAGAAAACTATTGTTCATCCCAATACATCAACATCCACAGGGAGGGGGAGGCGGAAGGGGACCAACAGCTTGCTGTTTTGAAGTTACAGTCCACAGGCCCCCTTTTCTGGCCTTATATCTCTTTGTCAAATCAACTTCCAGCTCTTTTCCTTCTCTCCCTATCCCGGATTCACCTATCACCTGTCAGCTGGAACTTCTTCCACCATTCCCTAACTTCTTTTCTGAATTCTCCCTTTGTCTTCTCATTCCAATGAAGGCTCTCGGTCTACAACATTGACTGTTTACTCATTTCCATTGATGCTGCCTGGCCTGCTGAGTTGCTCCAATGTTTTGTTTGTGTTGCTTTGGATTTACAGCATCTGCAGATTTTCATGTGTCTGTCTGGCCTGACACAAAATGGGGAGACACCTATCATACCGAGTACTGTCCCATCAGAAGGAAACTGAGTATCAGCACAAACATGGAAGTGCTTGTCGCCAGCACCCATAAATAATGTATCGGTGCCTGGAGTGGAATGTGTACAAATGTAGTCATGAGAAATGTGATAGAAATGTGGACTAATTGCTGAGTTCCAGAGTTGAGGCTAGAATGACAGGCATTAACGTTAAAGCAGAATTTACTGAGCGGCATCTTGGATGGTTCTGAAAATTCTGTTGATTTTAAGTAAAGAAGAACTTTCCAAAGCTTGGCCTTGGAATCTCTCTTGCTGCTCAGAAACGCCCTCTTTCCAGGTGGGAGCTTTGGCTCTTTGAAATTAAATTTTACCATATCTGGATTATGCGATGGTAGTGAGTCAAGTGGGGTATTTTTCATTTTCCATCTATTTTTCAATAGTGCACTTCCCTGGGTATGGGGCCTTGTTCATTCTCTCCTGTTTGTTGTACAATATCTTCTCATCTTGATAGATGTAATATTGGGTTCTGCATTCACAAATTGTAGAGTATCTGTTTCATGCATCAACATTAAGACTCATAACTAACAATGGTTGTGTCCTCGGAATACCTCTTTTTTAAGAGGGGAAGGAATTATATTCATAAGTATTAGTTTTCTAGAATTGTCTAGATCAAGGTTTTCCATCCGGGGTTCCACAAGAGATGGCATTCAACGAAAAATAAACAATCGTTGTTTGAACCACATGACGCGTGATGTTGTTGTTAAAGTTGAATCTGAATAAAACTCGGAAGACCACCTTCTTATAGTTACAATAGATTACTGCGCACCCTCGTGAGGGAGTTTTCAGACCCAGTTACCAAAGGGAAGGCACCTAAGTACAGACAGCACCCGACAAGCAGACTCACTCTCTCCAGTTACAGCAGTATATTTATACATACTAAGCCCCATACCTTACTGTTGCATGATGTCATTTGAACTGGTATGTCTACCAAGTCTGTTGGTGCGAAACTTAGTCACAGTTAAGAGAGTCTGCTAGATCAAGGCTTAATTACAGATTGACTTGCTGTCCAGTCCATATTAGTGATTCCCTTTGCTAGGCCCTTACTTAATTACAGATGGAAGTTCACTTCTGTCCTTATCAGTGAGTCCTTCGCTCCCTACTCAAGTGAGGGTACAACGTTCAATGTTATCAAACTCTTTATGTCTCTCCGCAAACCAAGGAAGAACCAGTATAATCTGGTTTTAGCTAACTGCTGAAGGCAGAGTTTACTTCAGTTCAAAAATTCCTATTCAGTCCCAATTATTCTTTTAGCCGGAGGTTACATAGGTTCAAAAAGATTTTTTATATCCCTAATTCCTCATTCCCTCCCTTTTTATCATTTCATAATAACTCTCAGTGCCCAAAAGTTACAATCAGATCCTACGGCTGAAGCATCTAGCCACCAGCGGCCACAAGCATCGCAATACAAGGATGACAGCAATTGCAATAAGTACAATACTTCCATAATGCAATAGCGTGGCACTGATATCCCCAAAGAAGCTCCCAAATGAGCACAATCCTGTCCTGCTGCCAATCCCATGCAACCTCTGAACTATCTTATGCTTTTGTATTTTCTGGGTTACATGCTCAGAAGGGGGCGATAGGTTACTAGATTCATTGGGTACATAGGTACAGCATTCTTTCCGTATATTGGTGTGTGTTCCTTCTTTTTCTGCCAGAATGAAATAAAGAGCCATCCAGCTCTGTAGGACTGTTTGCCGGATTGTAATAATTTCAATGGATATTTCTTGGGCCTGTGTTTCTGTCAGGGCCCCTGCAGTACTGTGGCCAGCTCCTCAAGTGCTGAGCCAAATTGATTATCTCTCATTAATTCCTGGCTATTCCATAGGAAGGAAAAGCGATAATCAAAAATCACTCAGTCTGTTATACCTCTCTGCTGCATGCTCCAATGAAGGTGCTTCTGCAGCCGGGCCATGACAGTCAGATGGGGTATTAAATATGATAGGTACCAACAGCTGATCCACTCTTTGCAGGGACTTAGCGGATCCCATCTGCTGGCAGTTTCCCTTGGGAGTCGTATATAGGCCCAATTTCCAAACACCCCGTAGGTGCCCTTTGCTGGTCGGGGAGAGTCTGCGGTGGAATAGGAGGCACATCTATTCCCAGAAAAAATGCATCTTGCCCTCCCTGGATGTTACAGTAACAAGTGGCATTTACTACTCCACTGCTAGACACCAGCAAGTATGGCCAGGATTCATGTTTCCCAGTATATGAGGTTCCGTTTAGTGGGGGACTCAGATACCATCCTTCAAAACACTGACAGCAACAGTCATGTCTGACTGGACTACAGTTCCACGTCTCACTACTCTGAGTGTTATTTGAGAAAGCCCAGGCTGAGAGTTTCTCTGTTCTACCTGCCTGACATAGGTGTGACAGGGAGACAGAAAGGTGTTGACATGGGTGCCCCCAAATGTTGGGTTGAGCCTTCTCAAAGGGATAAGCACAGACACCTCTATCAACCAATACATTTTCCTTTAGTCCGAAAGAGTCCTACTCAGTTCCTTCAGTAACATGTTTGCAGTCTGTTCGATATATCCACTGAGGTTGCCCCTCCAGTTACACAGTCATGGGAGTGGTCGGTAACACCTGATATGGTCCTCTCCACTGAGGTCCAAGTTTCCCTCAATCCCAGTTTTTGATCAGGACAAAACCCCTAGGTTCTACGGTGGGATAGTCACTCCTCGCTGTGTGGTAGTTCTCTTCCCTGTAAGCCTGTCGTCCCGCTGACTGTAATGCTTGGAGTATTTTGGTTAGTTGGCACAAATAGAAACATAGAATATTACAGAACAGAAACAGGCCCTTGGCCATTCTTGGCTGTGCCAAACCATTTTTCTTCCTAGTTCCACTGATCTGCACCTGGACCATATCCCTCCATACACCTCTCATCCAAGTACCTCTCCTGGTTTTTCTTAAATGTTAAAAGTTAGCCTGCATTTACCACTTCATCTGGCAGCTCATTCCACACTCCCACCACTCTCTGTGTGGAGAAACCCCCCTTAATGCTCCCTTTAATCTTTTCCCCCTTCACCCCTAACCATGTCCTCTGTTTTTTTTCTCCCCTAACCTCAGTGGAAAAAGCCTGCTTGCATTCACTCTGTCTATACACATCCTAATTTTATATACCTCTATCAAAACATCCTTTTTAAATCTTTTTATTAATTTTAAACAAACATAAATGAAACATTGAGTACAAAGAGCTTGAGAGTACATAAGTAATAGGTTAAGGTACAAATACAAATAGTTGATAATCCATATATAATAACCTCTCAACATCATAGTGGTTACAGAAAATGGAAAAAGTAAGAAAAACCTCCATAAAAAAAACAAAAAAAAACTAACTTAACCAACATGGGCCTTAGCATTATATCAAATACACACAGTATCATCAATAACTCTGCACCTCTATTCAAATAATCAAAGATGATAAGAATATGGTTTATTAAAAACAAACACGAGGAAATCTGTAGATGCTGGAAATTCAAACAACACAGACAAAATGCTGGTGGAACAGAGCAGGACAGGCAGCATCTATAAGGAGAAGCACTATCGACGTTTCAGGCCGAGACTGTTCATCAGGATTAACTGAAAGGAAAGATACTAAGAGATTTGACAGTAGTAGGGTGTGGGGGAAATGCAAAATGATAGGAGAAGACCAGAGGGGGTGGGATGAAGCTAATTGCTGAAAAGGTGATTGGCAGAAGTGATACAGAGCTGGAGAAAGGAAAGGATCATGGGACAGGAGGCCTCGGGAGAAAGAAAGGGGGGGAGATGGAGAATAGGCAGAGTGATGGGCTGAGAGAGAGAAAAGAAAGAGAGAGAGAGAGCTCTCCTCTCCCTCCGCACCAATCCCAATCTCACTATAAAACCCGCTGATAAGGAGGGAGCAGGTGTTGTCTGATATACTGACCTCTACCTGGCCGAGGCACAGCGACAACTCTCTCATACATCCTCTTATTTACCTCTTGATCATGACCCCACTAAGGAGCATCAGGACACTGTCTCCTATACTAGCGGTTCCCAACCTTTTCTTTGCCCCACACCCCTAGGAAATGTTTGATTAATGCTTACACCCCCTACAAAAGTAATATCACATTTGAAGATTAAGATTATTTTCTAAATTTTGAACCACAAATTGAACCATATTCAATACTACGGGTGAACAAATTGAACTTAAAAAAATAAGCTTTTAACAGTGCATAAAATGCAAATATAAATTGAGCAATTAGATTCTAATTTATTCAGAAAAAGTTGTAAACAGTAAAATCAATCCCAATTGTGAACATAGAATTCAATGACTTATTTTCATGATTTTGTCAAAAGGTGGAACTTTCTTCCTGATTGTGATCTGCCTGTGGATTCAGGCAATTCCTCGATTTTGTCTTGATGGACAAAAGAGAACTGAATCCAGATTCACACAAGTATGTTGCTGCAAATGGAATGAGGACAAGAAGTGCTATTCCACCAAGTCTTGGGAACATATCCAGTGATACACACCAAAACTCCTCCAAAGTCTTGCTTTCAAATTGCATTTCAAGAGCTCGATTTATCCGCAAATCAATAAGATCTGCCTTCAGCTCTTCATCATCTGACATTTTCTCCAAATTTTATGAATATGGATTCATGATGCATTCTTCTGAAATCTTCAGGTCTCCAGCAGCAAAATATCAATCAAATGATTCTGACAGCATTTCCAAATGTGCCACAATTTCTTCATGCACAGTAGGAGTTATGGATCCAGCATCATCAACCATCTTTTCTAATGAAGGGAAATTTGAGAGACTGCCTCGTTCCATCCTTCGACGCCAAAGCCGTAATTTTTCTTTGAAGGCGTTCAACTTTACACAAGCTTTCGATATGTCTATCCCTTTTCCTTGAAGAGAAACACTCAGGTCATTCATACGAGTGAAATTGTCAGCTAAGTAAGCCAGCATTTGGCCGATTTCCTGTGATTCCATTGCCCAAACCAGATTACATTCACGCTTCTCCAGAAAAACATTGATTTCTTCCCGCAGTTCAAAGAAATGGGGTAAAGCTTGTCCTCGTGACAACCAACGGACTTCTGACTAAGTCAGGGATAACCGCTTTACTCAACCAGACACGCCTATAGTAAAATATCGCGAGAAATACGCTTTCGAATATTATATTACCATATTATCTGCGGTTACTCCAAGATAAATCGTCAGGTGGAAATGCTACGGGGACGCGACGCGACTTATTTGGCTACTCTCTACTGAATTTACACACCTATTTCGATGATTACCGGAGATAAGAACTTCCATCACACGATTCAAAGTTCTCGGTGCGAACCATGATACCTCCTCAACTAACAAAATTCAAAATTATCAACAATTCAAAAAAAAACCTTTTAAGAGAAAAAAAACTTTGAAATTCAAAAACTTCTTTAATGCATTAAGACAAATATGAATGAATGACTTCAGCTGCTTTTTATCAAAATGCGGCTTTTTAAAATTTTATAATTGAATAATTTGCCTACTGTCTGCGAGTTTAGTTTTAACGCGAAGTCGTTACTCGATAGTTGATTTGGGATGTGTAAAGATTTTGGCATTACGAGATGATTTTTAACTCTGAGATGTAACCTTCTAACTAACATTGATGAGACTCCTCAACACTGAGGTCTAACTTCCCTGGTAACACTGATGAGAATCCTCAACGCTGACTTGGGCAGCAGGAGACTGGAAACTGCTTGGGACAAACATTACCTCCTGTCTCCCCCGCGCTCCTCAGTCCTTCGCATTATATATGGGGAAGTCAGTGGCAAAGAGGGAGGCGTTTGATTGGCTGGACAAAGCGGGAATAAGTACAGGATTGGCCAAGTGAATTCAAGCGATGGAAGGAGGCACGGTGCGTGTGAGCAGAGGCGATAGTTAAGCTGAGAGGCCCCGCGGGGTGAAATACTTAATGAACTCTCGCGATCGTGAATTTATGAGTGAAACAGTATACAATTATTATGTCAGATGTTGATTTTACAAACAATACTCTGACAACCAGTTACTTACTTATATGTTAATTCTGTTATTCTCTCCTTCTGATTAAATAAACAACGAGACCACTATCTACGCAACACAGCCACCTACTACCACTTCTCAAGGCACAGTGGCAGTGGCTGAGTGATGGCTTGTAACTTGTCACTCAAGGACACAAGCCACTCTTTGTCGCATCCCCTGAAATTCCATCTCGCACCCCAGGTTGGAAACCCCTGATCTAATCAATTGTTGTTGGAATGGAGCTGTTCGACCTCCACCATGGAATGGACGTGGTTCGGACACCACAAAGATATGTCTGGAGTGACAAGTGGATTTTTCCATGTTTTCTTTGACTTGTGCACACAGTCCATGCACCAATCTCAGCATCAAGCATCTTATGTTCTAATCTCATCAACAAAGATCTGCATGCTACTCCTTCAAAGTCAAGTCCGGATGCCTCATGTACAGACTTGTCTTCTGTGAAACTGGCACTTGGGTTACCCGCCACTTCTATTGTGGCTGTAGTACATGCAGGGCCAAGCAAATATGTGTGATACAGGAAATTACTATTCGTATTCTGGTTGTTGTGAGAGTCAAATCAATACACCAGATGATTTTGCAAGATGGGAGCAGATGGTTATATGAAATGAAGTGATAAATGTTTGGAATATCATCATTGCCAGATAAAGATGAGGTGCTTTTACATACCATCCAGTGTTCAACAGTCTTCTGTGTTATTGAATACTAGATTCATATTTGAAAGTACATTTAATTTCAAGGTATGCATATGTTACCACATAAAATTCAAAGTTCATTTATTATCAAAATATGTACACAAAACTAAGACTATCTTAACCTCATTTCTTTGCTGGGGTTCAGTGGAAAAAAAGAAATACAGGAGAAATTTTTGAAAAATTCTATAAACGAAAACATGCAAACAACAGTTGTACAAAGGAGGATAAGCAATCCAAATTAAAATAAAATTGAGAATATGAGATTTTAAGAGTCCTTGAAAGTGAGTTTATAAGTCATTGAATCAGTTGGGTTCCTGAAACTGGTGGTGTTGGATTTGTACCTCCTGCCTGATGGTAGTCATGAAAGGAAGGCAGAGCTTGAAAGGTTCACATCTTTGATGATAAATATTGCTATTGCTGGCAGCCTTCCAAGTCCAAGTACACCACATTCTGTACCCTACTCCTGGGCATTGGTGTTTCCATACCATGCTGTGATGCAACCACTTACAATGCTCCCCACTGTGCATCTATAGAAGTTTTACGAAGTTTTTGGTGATATGCCAAATGTGTGCAAACTTCCAAAAAATTAGAAGTGCTGTTGTATCTTCCTTGTAATGAGTCTCATGTACTAGTCCCTGCAAAATTCTACTGATATATTACCAGCATGGAATTTAAAGCTACATACCCATGCCACCTCTGTTCCTGTGCTCATGAACTTCTGGTTTCTTCCTCCTGTAGATGATAATCAGCTCTTTGGCTTTTCTGACGATGAGGGAGAGGTTGTTGTTACACCATTCAGATTTTCAATTTATCTCATATGCCAACTTATCAACACTTTTCTTTTGACCCACATTACTGATGTGATCAACAATTTAAAAAAAAGCATGGGACTAAGCACACAGTTTTATGGTGCTCATGTGCTGATGGTGACTGTGAGTGTTGTCAATGTACATACTAAATGGGATCTGCCAGTTAAGAAATGGATAGCCAGTTAGATAAGGAGGTACTGAGGCCCATGTCTTGGATATGAGTGATGCATTTGAGGGGATGATGGTGTTGAATGCTGAGCTGTGGTCAATGAATGACATCCTCACGAACACTCCATCAATATACAGGTGTTCCAGAGATGAGTGTAAGGCCAATGAAATGCCATTTACTACTGAACTGTTGTGATGTTAGGTCAAGTAGAGTGGATCCTGTTTATTCCTCAGGTGGGAGGTGATATGCTTCATGAATAAACCTCTTGAATCCCTGCATCACTGTGAATGTAAGCATAAATGGAAGATAGTCATTGAGGCAGGATACAATGTCCTTCTTGCACACTTGTATAAATCATATCTAAAAGTCACAGTATGCCGAAAACAGAAGGTTGAAAACGTCCATGAACACTCCAGCCAGTTGCTCACCAGAGTATTCAGCCAGTTAAGCTATCTGGACCAGATAATTTCTTTGGATTTACTCTCCTATAGCATTGCTCAGCTTAGCCTCAGAAACGGAGATGGCAGGGTCATTGGGTCTGTGGGGATTTGTGAAGATACCTGCATGTTCTGCCAGTCAAAGTGAACAGAAATGGAATTGAATTCTGATGGAATATGAAAAGTTACTGGTCTTTGCTCTTTTGCTTCAGCTTGCTGACTGGGAGTTCCATAGCTTTATGTACAAAATCAATTATGTTTGCTCTGTTGTAGCAAGGATATGGAGACTATGGATAGGAATAGAGGATGTTTATCAGGATGCTGCCTGGATTACAGGGTAGGAACTATAAGGAATGCTTGGACAAAATAGGTTTGTTTCATTAGAACAGCAGAGGTTTTGGAGAGAGCATATAGAAGTTTATAATTTCAAGATATAGCATAAATACACTAGAAAGCCAAAATAAATTTCCTATGGGTTGAAATATCCGCCTCTGAACACCGTGTATTTTGTTTTATTTTGAGATGAGCATGGTACCAGGCCATTCTGGCCCAATGAGCCTCACTGCCCAATTACTCTCATGTGACCAATTTTCCTGCTATCCTGTATGTCTTTGGAAAGTGTGAGGAAACTGGACCACCTGGTGGTCATGTAGCGAGTTACAAATTCATGATAGAATGGCAGAATTTAACCCAGGTCATTGGCATTTTAATTGCATTACTCTGCTTCTGTGTGGGTGAGAGGAAAGGTTCAAAAGAGAGGTGCAGAAAAGTTGCTTTGATGCAGAGATGTTGTGTCTGGAATCTGCTGCCAAAATTGAATGTAGAAGAAGATATGACACTTAAGATCTCTTAGATGGGCTAATAAGTTTGCAAAGATATGAGACACAAGACAAAGCGCAGGGGAAAACAATTAGGTATCATTAACTTAATTAGATCAGCCAAAAGGGACTGTTGCTGCGCTGGATTTTTCTATGTTCTATCACATCTTCCACTCACAGTAATGTATCATCAGATCATTTATGACTCTGCACTCTTGAGGTCTACCAATAGCTGCATCCACCAGATAACTCCTTTGTAAGAGGGGAAGACGTGACATTTGGCTTGAACGGTTGAGCTCATCGCTGCAAAATTAACAGAAACTTTGCCGCCATGTGATAAATCAATAAAATTGTATGCCACATGCTGTTGATACTGAAACATTATAAGGCAATTGATGCACAAATTTATGACTCTATTGCTCTTTTTCCAGTGCTACCCAAACAAACCAATAAATTTTAATGATATTTTCAGTAACTTCAGATGTATACATCTATTACATGACTCTCTTCACATTTCTTCTCCATTTTCCTGCATCCACTTCCAACTAATCACAGCCTGGTCTCAACTTGAACACAGTATATTGCAAAAGAATAAAAAGCTTTTGACTTCATACCTATAACCGTAGACTATCTCTCCAACCTGGATCAAACCGTTGAAGCCGTGTGGTGACTTGCATACTTCAAGGACTGCACCAGGCCATGCCAAATCAGGGCCACCCATGTTGGAACCGATGCTTGGTGAAAATGGATACCCTCTGGCTTATGAACAGAGAGACTCGCCTTACAAAATAACAACCTCAGAGGGAATAATTTAGACATTAAATGTAAAGTGAACCATTTATAATCACCAGAAGCTAGATATATGAAATAAAATTAAAGTGACATTAACACTCAGGAATTTAGTTCATATCAGAGGAACCAGGAAGAGTTAGTTTTATGTCAATAATCTTTGAAAGGAAAAAGAATGAAACTGTCTGAAAATGGTGAAAGAATGGTGAAAGAAGATGGTGAAAGAAAGAATAAACTCCAGCATTACAAATTTCTCTACATCTACATCATGTGTATTTTGAATTGGTGGGTGCAGTGTGTGAAATGTGAAATGGTGAAGAAAACAGAGATGAACTGAGAATCACTTCCATCCGCACATTCAGGTGAAATGTGTTATTAATTATTCTGAGAAATCTTCCTTAAATTTGCCATATCCATCTTGATAGTTCCCCAATTACCCAAGGAATATATTAGTAGAAATCCATTTGTCCGTATTAACTCTAAGCACTCTTGAAGCTAAGGCTCCAATTCAGTAAGTTATACCAGCAGATTCCACATATACCAAGCAGTGGAAGATGAATGCTGCTAAGTTAGTGAGGCACCTCCTTAAACCACAGCAGTCCTTTTTGGGTACGAGCAGATGTATCTGAATAAAAAATTCCTGACAAGGCAAAAAAATATTTTCAACTCAAGTGCTCATCTTTCTATGCACCTTTTGCCCGGCTTCAGATTTAATTACTGCTGGGTCTTCACAATTCCCTCCGAGCTTCTTCTCTCTAAGGCAGAACATTCTGCCCTCACTAAAAGCCTCACCACAGTATCCCTGCACCCTCACATCAGTGAGTTCCACACATTCATGTTGTCAAACTTTTCTTCCATTGCCTTCGCCTCTGCCTCCGTGCTTTGTCCTTTGGCAAGGACTCTCCAACCCACACCGATGACCTCCTTCTTCCATCTTCAACACACATCTTCTTCCTGAACATCCCGCTCTGGTCTTCTGCCTGCTCTGGATCATGTTATTGTTAACGGCTGATGGGACATTAACTGTTTCGTATTTAACACTCCACTCTCCAATTCTAACCTCACTCCCTTTCAATGCACGGCTCTCCATTCTCTCTGCACAAATCCCAACATCATCAAACTGGTAGATAAAGGGTGGGAGGACAGTGCTGTAGAAGTCTGGCCAACTGATCTCTACCACCCATGCACCCCTCCCACTTTAGTCCATGCACCACTCTCAGACCCTTCCTTTTACTTATCCTTCAAACTGGACCCCACTGCGGAGCACCAGGCCATTTTCTCCCGCACTGTTCTTATTGATGCCAGGCATCTCCCATCCACTGCCACCATCCTCATAATTACTTTACCTTCCTTTTCCAATTTTTAACTTCTACCTGAGTTCCATAAATCTGACTGTTGAGGTCGACCCATTGTTTGAGCCTACTCATGCTCACTGACCTTTTATCTGCATATCTCAACTCTGTATTCTGCCCCCTAGTTCAGTCCCTTTAAACCTACATTAGTGACACTTCACACACTCTTGATCTTTGGAATGACATTGAGCTCCATGTCTCAGAATACTCCATCTACCCACCTCCACAGCAGTGATGCAGTTCCTCTTATCTGTGCCTTCCGGAACTCCATGTCTAGCGCATAATTCTCCGTAAATTACACCATATCCAGTGTGATCAAACCACCAAGCAGATGTTTCCCTCCACATGCACTTACCCACCCCCATGTTCCACTTTTCATAGGAATTTTTCCCTGCATGACTCCCTTGTCTACTCATTCATCCCTATTGATCTCCCTTCTGGTGCTTATTCTTGTAAGCGGAACACGTGCCACACCTGCCCTTACACATCCTCCCTCAGTGCCATTCAAGGCCCTAAACAATCTAACATGCTGATTGTAGCTTCCTGCATGTAAATGAGACCCAACGTAGATTGCGAGGCTGCTTCACTGAGCACCTTTACACCATCTGCGACAAAATACTTGATCTCCCAGTGGCCATCCATTTCAATTCTCCTTCCCAGTCCCACCCTGCAAGTCAGTCTATGGCCTCTTCCACTGCCACAATGGGGCCATATTCAGTTTTGTGGAGCAACAGATTTAATCCATCTGATCAGCCTCCAACCTGACAGAACCGACATCAATTTCTCTAACCTCTGCTAATTGCCTTCTTCCGCACCTTCACATTTTCCCATTCCTACTTCTTGCTCTCAACATCTTCTGACATGTCCATCATCTCCATCTAGTGCTCCACTCCACCTGTTCCTCCATGAAATTTTGTCCTCTTCGATCAGAATCAATGGTTCAATAGTTCCACTTAATATCAGAAAATGTATACGACCTGAAATTCTTACTCTTCACAGACATCCACAAAACAGAAGAAAATCTGCAAAGAATATATGACAGGAAAACGTTAGAACCCACGTATACCTCCCACACATATGCAGCTGCAAAAGCATGAACCCTTGTCTCACCTGCCTGAACAAAACATCACCCCCACACCACCCACCATGCAAGCCATCACAAAGCCCACACTGAGTCCATGATCCACAGTGCATCAAAAACTAATGTTCATTCCAATACATCAACATCCACAGACTCTCCCACTTATGAGTGAGAGAGGAGGAGACTAATAGCTCGCTAATTTGATTTTACAGTCTGCAGACCCCCTTCTCTGGCCCTATATCTCTTTAACCAATCAACTTCCAGCTTTTTACCTTCTCCCCCTCTCCCGGATTCACATATCACCTGTCAGTTTGTAGTTATTGCTTCGTTTCCCTAACTTCTGACTTCTTCCTTTATCTTCCAGTCCAAATGAAGGGTCTCAGTCCAAGATATTGAATGGTTACTTTTTTTCACTGTTGCTGCCTGATCTGCTGAGTTTCTCCAACATTTTGCATGTGTTGCTTTGGATTTCCAGCATCTGCAGATTTTCTTGTGTTTGTCTGGCCTGACACAAAATGGGGAGATACCTATTATACCAAACACTGTTCCATCAGAATGAAGCTGATTATCTGCACAAGCATGGAAATGCTTCTCATCAACAGCCATAAATAATGTATCAGTGTCTGGAGTGTTATGTGTACACATGTAGTCATGAGAAATTTGGTCGAAATATGGACAAATTGCTGAATTCTGGAGGTGAGGCAAGAGTGACAAGCATTAATATTAAAGCAGAATTGACCAAGCGGTGTCTTGGTAGTTCTGAAAATTATGTTGATTTTAAGCAAACAAAACCTTTCCAAAGCTTGGGCTTGGAAACTCACTTGCTACTCAGAAACGCTGTCTGTCCAGGTGGGAGCTTCGGCTCTTTGAAATTAAATGTTACAACGTTTGGATTATGCGATGGTAGTGAGTCAAGTGGAGGATTTTTCACTTTCCATCTTGTTTTCAATAGTGCACTTCCCTGGGTTTGGGGCCTTACTCATTCTCTCCTGTTTGTCATACAATATTGTCTCATTTTTATAGATGTAATATTGGGTTCTGCATTCACAAATTGTATTGCAATCTGTTTCACATATCAGCATTGAGACTCATATCGAACAATGGATCTGTCCATGAAATACCTCTTTTTTAAGAGGGGAAGGAATTCTATCGATAAGAATTAGTTTGCTAGAATGGTCTAGATCAAGGTTTTCCAACCGGGATTCTGCAAGAGCTCACTCAGGTTCTGCGAGATATGGTAATAAATGAAAAATAAACCATTGTTTTTTGAACCATGTGACACACGATGCTGGTGTTAAATTTGTATCTGAATAAAGCTCGGGAGACCACCTTCTGTTAGTTACAATAGATTACTGCGCACCCTTCTGCAGGAGTTTGAGACCCAGTTGCCAAAGGGAAGGCACCTCAGTACTGCCACCATCCGACAAGTGGACTAACTCTCTCTGGTTGCAGTTGCATATTTATACATGCTAAGCCCCAAACATTACTTCTTTCCCTATAATGTTGCATGTTCCTCCATTTTCTGCCAGAACAAAATCAAGGCCCATCCGGCTCTGTAGGACTGTTTGCCGGATTGCAATCATTTCAGTGGATATTTCCTGGGCCTGTGTTTCTGTCAGGGTCCCTGCAGTTCTGTGGCCAGCTCCTCAAGTGCTGTAGCCAAATTGATTATCTCTCGTGAATTCCTGGCTACTCCATAGGAAGGAAAAGCGATCATCAAAAATCACTCAGTCTCAGTTATACCTCTTTGCAGCATGTTCCAATGGAGGTGATTCTGCAGCTGAGCCATGACTGTCAGATGGGGTACTAAATATGCTAGGTAACAACAGCTGGTCCACTCTTTGCTGGGACTTTGCAGATCCCATCTGTTGGCAGTTTCCTTTGGGAGTCATATACAGGCCCTATTTCCACACACCCAGTAGGTGCCATTTAATTGTTGGGGAGGGTCTGCAGTGCTATAGCTGGTACAGCTACTATTTCTCAGGAAAAAATGCATTTTAACCTCCCTGGAAGTTACAGTAACAGTTGGCATTTACTACTCCACTGCTGGGCACCAGCAAGTATGGCCAGGATGTATGTTTCCCAGTATATGATGTTCCGTTTGGGTGGGGCTTGAGATACCATCACGCAATACACTGACAGACACAGTCATCTCTGACTGATCTACAGTTCTGCGGCTCAGTTCCCCGGGTAAAGCCCAGTCTCAGAGTTCTTTACTCTGGTTGAGCGGGATTAATGACATTGGAATCATAGTTTTGCCATGCTGCGGAATGGTACCTTAGTTTGCCTGGCATAGGTGTGACAGAGAGACAGAAAGGTGTTGACATGGGGGCCCCCCAGATGTTGGGTTGAGCCCTCTCAAAGGCATAAGCACAGACACCACTATCAAGCAAAGCATTTTCCTTTCATCTGAAAGAGTCCTATTCAGTTCCTTCAGTAACACGTTTGCAGTCCGTTCGGTATATCCACTGAGATTGCCCCTTCAGTTACACAGTCATTGGAGTGATCAGTAACACCTAATATGGTCCTTTTCACCGAGGTCTGAGTTTCCTTCGATCCCAGTTTTTGATCAGGCCAAAACCCCCAGGTTCTAGGGTAGGATAGTCACTCCTCTCTGCGGGGTAGTTCTCTTCCCTGTAAGCCTGTTGCACCTGTGAATGTAATGCTTGGAGAAATTTGGCTACTTGACACATATAGAACCATAGAACATTACAGCACAGAAACAGGACTTTTGGCCCTTCTTGGCTGTGCCAAACCACTTTTCTTCCTAGTCCCACTGACCTGCACCCGGCCAATATCCCTCCATACACCTCTCATCCATGTACCTGTCCAAGTTTTTCTTAAATATTAAAAGTGAGACCGCATTTACCACTTCATCTGGTAGCTCATTCCACACTCCCACCACTTTCTGTGTGAAGAAACTCCACCTAATGTTCCCTTTAAACTTTTCCCCCTGCATCCTTAACCCATGTCCTCTGTTTTTTTTTTCCCTCCCATAACCTCAGTGGAAAGAGCCTGCTTGCATTCACTCTATCTATACCCATCATAATTTTATATGCCTCTATCAAACTCCCCTCATTCTCCTCAGCTACAGGGAATAAAGTCCTAACCTATTCAAACTTTCTCTGTAATTCAGTTTCTCAAGTCCCAGCAACATCCTTGTAATCCTTCTCTGCACTCTTTCAACCTTATTAATATCCTTCCTGTAACTCTGTGACCAAAACTGCACACAATACTCCAAATTCAACCTCACTAATGCATTATACAACCTGATATATTTCCTTATATTTCCCCATCTCTTCCCTAAGACCGTAAAACAAAGGAGCAGAAGATGCCCATTTGGCCCATCGAGTCTGCTCCGCCACTTTATCATCAGCTGATCCAATCTCCCTTTTAGTCCCATTCCCTCACCTTCTCACCATAACCTGGCTACTCAGGTACCTATCAATCTCTGGCTTAAGTACACCAAAAGACTTGGCCTCCACTGTCGCCCATGGCAACAAATTCCACAGATTCACCACCCTCTGGCTAAAAAAATTTCTTCGCATTTCTGTTCTGAATGGGCGCCCATGGATCCTCAAGTTATGCCCTCCCGTACTAGACTCCCTCACCATGGGAAACAACTTTGCCAAATCCACCCTGTCCATGCCTTTCAACATTCAAAATGTTTCTATGAGGTCCCACCTCATTCTTGTAAACTTCAAAGAGTACAGTCCAAGAGTGGGCAAATGTTCGTCATATGTTAACCCTCTCATTCCCGGAATCAATCTAGTGAATCTTCTCTGAACCTTCTCCAATGTCAGCACATCCTTTCTTAAAAAAGCAGCCCAAAACTGCACACAGTACTCCAAGTGAGGCCTCACCAGTGCCTTATAGAGCCTCAACATCAGATCCATGCTCCTATACTCTATTCTTCTAGAAATGAATGTCAACATTGCATTTGCCTTCTTCACCACAGACTCAACCTGGAGGTTAACCTTATGTGTATCCTGCACGAGCACTCCCAAGTCCCGTTGCATCTCAGAACTTTGAATTCTCTCCCCATTTAAATAATAGTCTACATATTTATTTCTTCTACCAAAGTGCATGGCCATACACTTTCGGACATTGTAATTTATTTGCCACTTTTTTGCCCATTTCCCCAATCTATTCAAGAATCTCTGCAGACTCTGTTTCCTCAGCACTACTGACCCTTCCATTTATCTTTGTACCATCAGCAGACTTAGCTACAAAGCCATCTATTCCATAATCCAAATCGTTGATATACAACGTAAAAAGAAGTGGCCCCAACACGGATCCCTGTGGAATACCGCTGGTAACCTACAGCCAATCAGAATGGATTTCCTTTATTCCCAGACTCTGTTTCCTGCCAAACAGCCAATGTTCTATACATGTATGTAACTTTCCCATAATTCCATGGGTTCTTATCTTGTTTAGCAGCCTCATGTGCGGCAACTTGTCAAAGGCCATCTGAAAATTCAAATACACAACATCTCCCTTGTCTAGCCTACCTGTAATTTCCTCAAAAAGTTGCACCAGGTTTGTCAGGCAGGATTTTCCTTTAAGGAAACCATGCAAAGTTCTGCCTATATTGTCATATGCCTCCAGGTACTCCGTAACCTCAACCTTGACAATCGACTCCAAGAACTTCCCAACCACCGATGTCAAGCTAACAGGTCTATAATTTGCTTTTTTCTTCCATGCCCCCCTCTTAAATAGCGGAGCGACATTCCCCCAGGGTATGCATATCCAGTTTTGCTGGTAGTCTTTCTGAGAATAATGGTAAACAAGATCTTGGTCCCCAGGATCTCCTCATGGGCCGTCCATAAATGATTTCAGCTGGTGACAAGCCTGTTTTCCCCTTTGAGGTAACCATCATGTGGAATAGGGCTAGCGGTAGGACCTTCAACCAAGTGAGTCCAGTCTCCAGCGATAGTTTGGCCAATTTACTCTTCAGAGTGCCATTGGCTCTTTCCACTATGTCAGCGGCCCATGGATGGTGTACACAGTGGAATTGTTGCTTTATAGCTAGCTCGTTACATAACACTTCGTTTACTTTCGCCACAAAGAGTGGGCCATTGTTAGAGCTTAGCATCTCTGGCAGACCTTACCTGGGAGTTATTTCCTGTAATAATACTTTCACAACAGTCATAGCAGTATTATTGGTAGTTTGAATAGTTTCAATCCATCTTCTGAACACATCTATAATATTACAGTGTCTATAGCAATGTACTCTAGGCAATTCAATAAAATCAACTTGTAGACACGAAAAAGATTCAGCTAGCAAGGGAGTCGTACCCGGTGTGCCGGGTATAGGTTACCAACCATTCCTTCCTTTCCCGGGTGTGTACAATTATGTATATAATCTACTAATATTGGTAAAAGACTGTTTGGGAACACAAACCTGTCCAGCTGGGGTGATTCAGAAACCTAGGTCGGGGTCTTTCTGGCACACCATAACCATAGTTTGCGCTCCTCCTCAGGGACGTCCCCCCAAAAGATATCGACCTCCCACATGTCTGGCAAACCCATTCTTTTTAAGTCACGGTGGGTTCAGGCTTTCGCAAATTAGTTCTGTTCCGGTTCGCGCCATGAATAACTACATTTGTTGCAACGCAGACAAAAATGGACAGAACCTCGCAGGAACCTTCAAGTTGGAGATCTAGTCCTGCTCAGGGACAGGCGGATCGCCTGCAACTGCTGGCTAATGGCCAGAATCACTGCCACTTTCCCTGGTAGGGATGGACATGTCAAGAAGGTTGAGTTGAAAACTTCTGGCCAAGGTGGTGTGAAAGCCAGTTGCAGAAGTCGTTCTACTTCTATCTAAAGACTTATCTAGAGATTAAGATTTGTATCATGTTCATAGTGACCTTACAAAGGTCAGGCAGGGAGTGTGTTAACCTTAATGCATTTATTTAGCTTAATTACATTTTCACTTTAGTAATTCGTTTGTACTTATTTTCTAGTTGAAGTTAAGGTTGATAACTACTTTGCAGTTGAAGGTAAATTCATTATCTGTGATGTGTCCCGGCATGTGATGACGTCACACTCGGTCTCACCACGTCTTGTGGGTAAATACCGGTTTGGAGAAACGGGAAGGCGGGGGCTTGTTGTTGCAGGTTCAACGCAAGAAAAGTTCCATTTCTACGCACTAACAAACATCATAAAGCAACGCCGTAAGTTCATATGGCAGACGATACGTTGAAGTAAAAATGTTAACGCTGATTCTGTTAGAAGTAATGACGGTTGATAAAGTTTATTTTCTTGTGCTATTGAAAGTGCTGCTGGATAGTTTGTGTTGAAGTGTATTTAAAGCTGTTGATAGCTTAGGTAGATTCTGACTCTATGCTATACTTTAATGTGGCTTTAATGTAATATAGTTTGTTGTAGTTTTATTTTTACGAGTATTTATGATGTAAATGTGATCCCAAGAAGGAAACAAATGCTGTATATATTTTGTATTGTTTAATCAACAGTTTTCACCATACGTTAATGTGCAAGAGTGAACATTAAATGGTTATTCTTACTGTGATCCTGTCTTCATTGACTTCGGTTTAACTTGGTGTTAGTTCAGAGTTTCTACACCCTGCACGAGAACTCTACCAGGTGACATTACCAGGTGTTTCAACAAGAGGTATGGTGGTTTTGCAATCCAGCGTCCAGTCGTTGGCATCCAGCGACAAAAGCAGTAGGGTATCAGAAAGCAAGGGTGCCCTTGCAAGAGCGAAAGTAGAATCCGCCAAGGTGCGAGTGTCATACGCCGAACAAGAAGCAAAACTGAAAAAGGAAGAGGCTGCCAGAGAAGCCGATAACCAGTTGGCAAAGGTAAAGATAGAAGCAGGGTCAGAAGTGCTGGTGCTCCACCGGGAAGCCGATGCTGCCATGGTGGAAGTAGAAATATTAGAAAGCGCTGAAGAAATTCACGTTCTAGATGAAGTAAAGTCTTCCTCAGAAAGGACCAAATCCGAACGCACCAGCGAATATGTCCGATCTCAAATGGACCTGAAGATTCGTCCTTCCTCTCCATACTTGCCTACCGACATCCCAGTCCATGAGAAGTCACAGGGAAGCCCGATTGCATCGCATCCATCTGAGGAAGACAATTTACACTTGCAACCTTGCGACGAACTCAAGAACGAAAGGGCTGACGATAAATACTTCACGACACCAAACTTAACAGGTTTGGCCAGAGAAGAGGCAAAGGCTGAAGTCAGAACGGCAAATCCCATAACGAACGTACATGCTCAGTCATATGCCAGCCGACATATTCCCCCAGCCAGCACGCTACCGGCAGTAGAACCCTTGGCACAGTATTTAGCAGGACGAGATCTCGTCACTTCAGGACGATACCAGTTTGACAATAAGCCTGAAAATTACCGTGCATGGTACTCCTCAATCGCCAATGCAACAGGCGGAGTCCAGCTCACAGCAACCCAAGAGTTGGATCTTATGACAAAGTGGCTGGGAAAGGAATCATGTGAACAGGTGAGACGCATACCTTCAGTGTACATCAACAACACCAAGCTAGCCTTACGCAAAGCATGGGAGAGTCTTTGGGAGTGCTATGCAGCCCGTGAAATTACTGAAATTGCACTATTTCGACGGCTGGAAAATTTTCCTAGGGTGTCAGCCAAGGACCACACTAAACTAAGAGAACTCGGAGATCTACTCATGGAGATTGAAGGCTCTAAAGAAGAAGGCTATTTAACTGGCCTGTCATATCTAGATACTTCATACGAAATTGGACCAATCGTGGACAAATTTCCATTTGGGCTGCAGGAAAGGTGGGTGTCTGTTGGCTCAAGGAAGAGAACGATGGTC
>JAUOBT010000358.1:42085411-42102923 GCA_032362145.1 Hypanus berthalutzae
GCCAAAAAGCCTATTTCTGTGCTGTAATGTTCTATGGTTCTATTAAACAAGACAGTATTGAGGTCGGTCTACATTTAATGTTGCCAGATTGTGTTTAGAACTTGTGTTGTTGAGTGTTCTAGAAGGTGGCATGTAAATGAGAAATTGGAAGGCACTGAGGGTGGTAATGCAAAGTTCAATCTTTAAATGATCCTAGAGATGACAAACACTGGGCTTTGCTTCCAATCAAGTATTTCAGATAATTTTTGAGTAATAATTGGATGGGAGTAATCAGGAGCCATCAAGTACTTCCCATATGTTAATCCTTTCATTCCCTATCATCTGGAAACTTGGCCACCAAATCATCAATTCCGTCATCTAGCTCATTAACGTATAATGGTGGACCCACCAAACCTTGCAGACCACCACTAGTCACTGGGAGCCAACAGGAAAAGTTCCTCTTTATTCCCATTTTTTGCCTCGTTCCAGTTAGTAATCTTCTGTTCATTCTATTATCTTTCCTGAAATACTGTGGACTCTTGTTTTACATCAAGCCTCATGTTTGGCACCTTGTTATAGGCCTTCTGAAAATCCAAGTAAACAACCTGTACTGACTCTTTGTCTATCCTGCTTGTTATTCTTGCCATCGCTGCTCTTATCATCCCTGCTAGTGTTCCCTTCCAATCAGCAAAGCCAGCTCCTCTCTTGTGCCTCTGTAGTTCCCTTAAGCAGTTGCAATATGAATATGTTCAATTTTAGCTTCTCCCTCTCAAACTGCGGAGTAAATTCTATCACATTATGTTCACTGTCTCCTAAAGGTTCCTTTACTTTAAGCTCACTAATCAAATCTAGTTCATTATACAAAACCCAATCCAGAGTTAAATTTTCTCCTGTGGGCTTGACCACAAGCTGCTCTTTTAAAAAAAACAGTTCATAGGCATTTTACAAATTCTTTCTTTTGGGATCCAGCACCAACTTAATTTTCCATATCTACCTGCATATTGCAGTGGTCAGGGATACTAAAGCACAAGCGCAAAAGGGGCATACAGAGTGATCAGAGGGTAGCTTGAGGAGCCTTGGCCTTAACAGATACAAGATTCTGGCTGTTTAGACAAAATGGGGACAGTATGTGCAAACTGTACATAGTACCAGGTGTTAGCACCAACTGTTTTAGTACCAGGACCCATTCAAGCTGGAAAGGAGGGAGAGGGAAATATAGTCATTGCAGAGATAACATAGTTAAGGAACATGCACCAGTAGAGTTGTTGCCTCATAGCATGGTGACCTGCTTTTCGATCCTCATGCTCAGGTGCTTTCTGCAATAATATGGGTTTTCTTTGGGGCTTGGTTTGCTCCTACTCAGTAGCAGGTTAATTAATGACAGTAAGTTAACTTTATTGTGTAGTACAGCCTGGGGAGGGGAACTGATGGGAATGTGGGCAGAATAAAATTAGGATTATGGTTTAAAAAAAAGTGGCCTCTTCCCCTCTCCCATCTATTCCAGAGAATGGTCCCTCCACAATTTCCTGCTTTACTGTCTTAGGTCCATCAACAGCCACTTCATTGGTGCAGATTCATAAATGGTCCCCTTTCACCCACCATAGTATCTCTTCTATGCAGTAAAGACAAGGGTCTGTAGATGGCATTGCATGGAGAGTTCCATGGTTGAGGATGTTTGGGAACAAAATAAAAGGGGAAGGTCCAGTTATAATGGTCCAGGTAGGCACTTATAACATAGCTAGAACAAGGAAGGTGGTTTAGCAAAGGGATTAGGTGCAGTTAGGGGCAACATTTGAAAAATAAGACCACAATGTTGATAATCTTACTTATTCTCTGCACATTTGAAGATTGGAGAAGTAAATGCATAGTTCAAAGACTGAGATGAATGGATTCCGAATCATGGAGCACGGGTATAAATGTTATTGGAAAGGTGAGCTCTTCCTTTGGGATGGATTTCATTTTCAACACGCTTTTGGTTCACAGTACAAGAGCTGTGGATGGGCTTTAGACTAATTAGAATGGGAGGGAGGGTGCAAGTAACAAAGTTCAATGAATCAAAAAAAGAGAAAGGGAGGTGAGGCAATGAATGAAAATCAAAACCATTGGAAAGCAGAAAACTGTAAGGAAAAGTGCTCTAGAAACAAACCAAGCTATTTTTTTAAAAGTGAGGTTTATAACACTTTATCTGAGTGTACATAGTATTTGCAACAAGATGGATGAGTTGATGATGGAGATAGTAACAGATGACTTTGTTCCAGTAGACCAAGCACAAACAGGAGAAAACCTGCAGATGCTGGAGATCCAAGCCACAGACACAAGGCAGACCTGCCCTGCTGAGTTCCCCAGCATTTTGTGTGTTTTGCTTGTTCTCATACACATTGTTCCAGAGAACTCAAATTCAAAATCCAAAGTTATTTGTCAGTTTGAAAAGAAAAGAGAAGGGGTAGCAATATTGATTAAAGCGATCTGTATGTGGTGTGTAATGACGTAGTTCATGATGTGCTGTCTGTTTTGGTGGAAATAAAGAATAGCAGGGGAATAAAAAGACACAGTTGGGAGCGGTCTATTGGCCCCCAAAGTTTTGCCTAACGAGGACAAAACATAATTGGAGAAAAATAAAATAGAGAAAAATATAAGAAGGGATTTCGGTAATTTTAATCTGTGTGTTGATGCAGTAATTAGACTGATAAAGGTCTTGTGGAAAGGAATCTGCAGAATGCTTCAGTAATGGTTTCTTAAAGAGAAATGTGTTACAGAATCTACCCAGGAACAGATACCATATCATGATGTACATCATTTCTCACCAGTGTGCATATCCCTCTCTTGATTTACATTGCTACCCCATCTCTTTTAATAGTGTTTATATTTAGTTATGTGTAATGAGGTAGAACGCCTATTAAAGTTGAATCGGAATAAAACTTGGGAGACCAGCTTCTTACAGTTTATTGTGCACCCTCCTGCAGGAGTTTGAGACCCAGTTGTCATAGGGAAGGTTTGTAAATAGTGCCACCATTCGACAAGTGGACCCCCTCTCTCAGGCTACAGCTGTATATTTATACATAGTAGGCCCCATACATTACTGTTGTAATATGTTATTTGAACTGGTCCACCCACCAAGTCTGTTGGTGCAAAACTTAGTTACAGATAAGAGAGTCCGCTAGATCAAGTCTTAATTACAGATGGATGTGCTGTCCAGTCCTTATCAGTTATTCCCTTTGCTAGGCCCTGACTTAATTACAGATGGAAGTTCATTCCTGTCCTTATCAGTAAGTCCTTCTCTCCCGACTCAAACGAGGACACAATGTACGATGTTATCAAATTCTCAATGTCTCTCTGCAAACCAAGGAAGAACTACTATAAATCGGTTTTAGCTAACTGCTGAAGACAGAGTTTACTTCAGTTCAAAAATTCCCATTCAGTTCCAATTATTTCTTTAGCCAGAGGTTACACAGGTTCAAAATGATTTTTTCATCACCAATCCCTCCTTTTTATCATTTCATGATAATCCTCAGGGCCCAAAGGTTACAGTCAGATCCTGTGGCTAAAGCAGGTAGCTACTAATGGACACAAACATTGCAATACAAGAATGACAACAATTGCAATAAGTGCAATGCTTCCATAATGCAATAGTACACCACTGGTATCCCCGAAGAAGCTCCCAAATGAACACAATCCTCTCCTGCTGCCAAACCCATGCAACCTCTGTCCTATGTTATGAATCTTTCTATTTCCTGGGTTATAGGGTCAGAAAGGAATGAAATATTACTAGATTCATCAGTTATGTAGGTACAGCATTCTTCCCCTAAAATGGCACATGTCCCTCCTTTTTTTGCCAGAATGAAATCAAGGGCCATCCGGCTCTGTAGGTCTGTTTGCTGGATTGCAATAATTTCAATGGATATTTCTTGGGCCTGTGTTGCTGTCAGGGCCCCTGCAATATTGTGGCCTACTTCTCAAGTGCTGTACCCAAATTGATTATCTCTCATGAATTCCTGGCTATTCTATAGGAGGGAAAAGCGTCATCAAAAATCGCTCAGTCTGTCATACCTCTCTGCTGCATGTTCCAATGGAGCTGATTCTGCAGCTGGGCCATGACTCTCAGATGGGGTTCTAAATATGCTAGGTAACAACAGCCGGTCCACTCTTTGCTGGAACTTAACGGAACCTATTTGCTGGCAGTTTCCTTTGGGAGTCATATATAGGCCCGATTTCTGCACACCCAGTAGGTGCTGTTTACTGGTCGGGGAGGGTCTGTAGTGGTTTAGGTGGTATTGCTGCTATTTCCCATAAAATCTGCATCCTGACCTCCCTGGATGTTACAGTAACAGGTAACATTTACTACTCCGCTGCTGGGCACCAGCAGGAACGTCCAGGATGCATGTTTCCTAGTGTGATGCATGGTTCCATTTGGTGGGGGCTTGAGATAACATCCCACAAAACAGTGACAGCCACAATCATCTATGACTAGACTACAGTTCCACGTCTCTCTTCCCCAGGTGTTATTTGAGAAAGCCCAGGCTGAGAGTTCCTCACTCTGGATGAGCGGGATTACTGACATTGTATTCATTGTATTCCATGCTGCAGAATGGTACCCTAGTTCTACCTGTTTGGCATAGATGTGACAGAGAGACAGAAAGGTGTTGACATGGGGGCCCCCAGATGCTGGGTTGAGCCCTCTTAAAGGCATAAGCACAGACACCACTATCAGCCAATACATTTTCCTTTATTCTGAGAGAATCCTACTCAGTTCCTTCAATAACACATTTGCAGTCAGACTGATATATCCACTGAGATTTCCCCTTCAGTTACACAGTCATGGGAGTGGCCAGTAACACCTGATATGGTCCTCTCCGCCAAGGTCTGAGTTTCCCTTGATCTCAGTTTTTGATCAGGACAAAACCTCCAGGTTCTAAGGTGGGATAGTCACTCCTCTCGACAGGGTAGTTCTCTTCCCTGTAAGCCTGTTGTACCTGTGAATGTAATCTTTGCAGTATTTTGGATAGTTGGCACATATATTTCCCCATCTATTCCCCCAGGGTATGCATATCCAGTTTTGCTGGTAGACTTTCTGGGAGTAATAGTACACAAGAGCTTGGTCCCCAAGATGTCCTCATGGGGCATCCATGAATAATTTCAGCTCGCGACAACCCTGTTTTCCACTGTGGGGTAACAATCATGTGTAATAGGGCTAACGGTAGGACCTCCAACCAAATGAGTCCAATCTCCAGCTTTAGCTCGGCCCATTTACTCTTTAGAGTGCCATTGGCTCTTTCCACTATGCCAGCGACCCGTGGATTGTGCACACAGTGGAACTGTTGCTTGATAGCTAGTTTGTTACATGCCCCTTCGTTTACTTTTGTCACAAAGTGTGGGCCATTGTCAGAGTTCAGCGTCTCTGGCAGACCTTACCTGAGAGTTATTTTCTGTAATAATACTTTCACAACAGTCATAGCAGTATTATTGGTAGTTGGAATAGCTTCAATCCATCTTCTAAACACATCTATAATATTACAGTATCTATAGCAGTGTAAGCTATTCAATAAAATCAACTTGTAGACACGAAAAAGATTCACCTGGCAAGGGAGTCGTACCTGGTGTGCAGGATACAGGTTGCCAACTATTCCCTTCTTTCCCAGGTGTGTACCAAAAATATAGATCGGGGTCTTTCTGGCACCCCATCTGGAACCACAGTTTGTGCTCTTCTTCAGAGGCGTCCCCCTAATAGGTATGTACCTCCCACATGTCTGGCAAACCTGTTCTGTTAAAGTCACAGAGGGTTGCTTGACGGGAACCCGAGGGTACCACAATTACTAAGGACTGTGCAGTACTTTTCGCTGTCTCATCGGCTAAAGCATTGCCTTTAGTGACCCTGTCAGACATGCGGGTGTGGTCTTCACATTTAATAATAGCCAATACCGGCGGTAGCTGTAGAGCGGTGGGTAAGTTGTTTACAAAGGTAGTATTACTAATGGGGTGGCCAGAGGAAGTCAGGAATCCCTAATGTTCTCAGAGAGCCCCGTAGTCATGTGCAACTGCAAATTCGTAATTGGAGTCTGTGTAAAAGTTCGCGCTTTTGTCTGTTGGGATATAGGCGCGGGTCAGAGCAAGCAGCTCAGCTTTCTAGACTGAGACAGCTGCTTGAAAAGAGGCCTGCTCAATTACTTGACTGTCCATCACTACAGCCAGAACATCGTTCACCTGCTGGATCCACTAAAGAGCTTCCATCCTCATTAAACTTTGCCTTGGGCTTGAGGGGGTATTGCAGAATGGATTGGAGAGTCCGTTCTTCTTTCACGGTGATCCGGACAGGGGAGCAGTTGGAGAGTCCAACTTCATGGCCTAAAATTGCCCAGAGATGGGGTGCAACGTCCTGGGTTTCGTCAGTATTAAAAGAGTGTCTTACCAGATATCTCGTCTTCACCTTAGACTCCTTCCAATATCGGAGGTGGCCCGCGTCCAAGTCTTGCCAGTCTCCCTTGGCGCTGGAGGCTTGTCTCGTCGGGGTATTGGCAAGGAAACATAGGCTCTTTGGCTTGAAATCAGGGGAATCCCTAACGGTGACATAGGGAACCAGCAGTCCTTTCTGTCGCCAGAGGAAACCTGGTACTTCGGCCAGTAATGCACTGCCCTCTCTTCCTTTAACCGCTCCAATCACCGTGACTGGGAAGTTCTGTCCCTCCAGGGGTGCACAACATGAGATTTCGTCAGTTGAGTACCACATAGGGTCATAGCACATGTTCATATGGGGGTTGTCTGCTGGCAGAGGAGGTTGAAACGAAGTGGAGTCTAGGTTAAGGGCCCACCACCGGGGGTCGCAAACTGCGGAAGCAGTCTGTTGTTCACTGGTCACGGGGTGATACCCTTGTCCGTGCATAGAATCTCGACTAAGAACGGACAAAGCAAGTCTCTCTCTGCTAGATTTTACCCCAGACTGGCGGTGACTGTAAATGAAATCTCAAATTGTTTCCCCTGGAATTCCACCGGCAGCGGCTGGGTACGTGAATACGTACGTTCCGAGTCTTCAAACCCAGACAGAGTGATTGTAGCGTCCGATAGCTGATTCCCTGTTCCGATAATATTTCCTGAACCAGAGTGGATGTGGTTGTCCCTGTGTCAATCATAAATGGAGTTGGAATTCCAGCAAATTGCAATATTACATTGCGCTCTTCCTGAGGGGAGGTATTCACTGCAGGGAACATCCTTGCTTGTCAATTTCTAACTGGGTTGTTGGCAGAGAATGCGGTGGTTGACCCCACCTGTCCCTTGGTAGGTTTTTGTTTCCATGGGCACCTCGCCCTCCAATGCCCAGGACGTCCACAATTGAAGCACACACCACATGGTCCGGGGTAGCCCACCCCGCCTCCACATACCAATTGCCAGTCTGTGATAATAGTCGGCGCGGTGGACCAGGCCTACCATTCCTAGAATCCCGACAGCTGGATGGAAGTCATTGGGCTGGCATTCTCTTGGGTCCTGTCCAATAAGACTCCGGGTTATCAGGGTGCGGCCAATCGGGACAATGATCCCAGGGTGGATCCCTAGATATAGCCCGTTCGCATCCTTCTTCTCGCTGAACATATTCACCTTTAATATTAGTTCCCTGTGGGGTTGATCGAGATTCGAAAACCGGGTCCTAACAATATGTCAAAACTCGTCGCATTCAGTTTCGGTCATTGTCAGTGCCAATCCTTATTATTTTGTTTTAATCATATTGGTTAACATAGTTGGTATGCATTAGGGCAGTAGCGCATTAAACTGGGGGGAAGGATTCCCATTATTAAAGACTTGGTCTCCTGCAAAATTCCAGTAGCAGTCCACAAATCGTTCCCAATAGTTTGATCCCGATTCCCCAGGCTTAGGTTTGCATTCAAGTACTTTAGAGATCGTGACAGGTTGCTGGAGAGCCCTTTCCAAGGCTTGAATAATCTGGTCTGTCTGTTCATTCTCATTATGGTCTCCCACCTGTAACTCCTGATAGGTTTGGTATCTTAATTTTGCCTTCCATTTCTGCTCCTCATCAACCAAGAAAATCATGCAGCTGACTCCGAATATATCTTGCGGGGTCGCATTATACACTTGTATAGTACTGCGGACATACTGAGCAAACTGCGTTATTTTGTTTTCTTTTATATCTGGGGCCTGATACGTGATCATAATCATTTCTTTAGGGTTCCAGGGTGCATACACCGGAATCACAGAGGGTTGTCGTTCCTCCGCTGCTCGTGGACTGGGCAGCATTCGGGTGGGCAATTGTCTTTGTGGAGTCATTAACTCATGGGTTTTATTGGATTATTCCCTCCCCGTCTCGGAACAATCGTCGGTATCCACTTACTGGATATCAGGGTAAAAGGAACTCTCCTTCCGTACCGCCGCTGTTTTACCTGAGCATCCACCATATCTGAATACTGGGAGGATTGGGATTCGGGAGCACTGGGTGCACTTGGCTCCTTGTAAGTGGGCTGGGGTACAACGGATGCCCAATCCTCATCGCGGTTACTGTCCTCAAACAGGGTCGGTATGTCAGACATGGGTTCGGATCCCTTGTTTCCCTGTTAGTTCGAACTCTGGACTGACGTTCATGTCCTTCACTCCTATCTAGGTCAGCCTTGGTTTGCTTGCGTTGCTCTTCCTGCTCTCGTTTTCGGCGCACATCTACCCATTCACATTCCGTCTTTAGCGTCTCCCAACTTTTTGGCGTTTCTTCTGCAGTACATAAATCACAGGCATTATTCCTCCAACATACTAATAATGTACTGTTGCACTTTACATCTGCACTTTCCCTCCAATCCCTTTTCAACAATTTCCACATCTTTCCAGTTCTCCTTCCATATCAAATTTACTGCTTGTTCTCATGAGGTAATATCTCAGGTTCCCTCCAGTGGTCACATTTTGTTCCCCAATTTCTTATTTAACGTTGTACTCATCTTTCGCAAATCTTTTTCCTCGTCTCGAAAAATCTCACACATATTGTGTAGGGCTGTTCCTGTTCCAGTCGTATCAATCGACTGCAATTGACCCATGTTCTCTGAGTAATTTACACAAAGCCTCCTGTCCAATTAGCAACATTTACCTGGTACCGCCTCCTGCTCAATTAATAAAATTTGACTGCCTTATACGAGTCTCCCAGCAGAATCTTTCCCGATCCCGTCATAGTTATGTGATCAACCTTGGCCGTGGGACCGTGTCTCCAAAGGAACTAACAGAGAGCGACAAAAGGTAAAATAACTATTGGGCACCCAGTCGACTTCCGCAGTCCCCAGAGTGGTCGAGCCAGTTACTCAGCCCGTCTGCTTGGCAGTCACTCCATTGGGATCCTATTCGTGACGCCAAATGTTAAAGTAGAATTTGAATTAAATTCGGGAGATCAACTTCTTATAATTACAACAGTTTATTGCGCACCCTCCAGAAGGAGTTTGAGACCCAGTTGTCAACGGGAAGACACCTAATTAATGCCACCATCTGACAAATGGGCACTCGTTCATGGTTAAATCCATATATTTGTACATAGTAAGCCCCACACATTACTGTTGCACAATGTCGTTTGAACTGGAATACCCAACGAGTCCATTGGTGCGAAACTTAGTTACAGATAAGACAGTCTGTTAGATCAAGGGCAGATGGATGTGCTGTCCTGTCCATATCAGTTATTCCCTTTGCTAGGCACTGACTTAATTACAGATGGAAGTTTATTCCTGTCCCATCGGTGAGTGTTTCTCTCCCTACTCAAGCGAGGTACGATGTGCAATGTTATCAAACTCTCAATGTCTCTCTGCAAACCAAGGGAGAACTACTATAAAGTGGTTTTAGCTAACTGTTGAAAAGAGTTCAAAAATTCCTGTTCAGTCCCAATTATTCTTTTAGCCAGAGGTTATATAGGTTCAAAATGATTTTTTTATATATCTCCAATTTCTCACTGGCACTTCTAGTGGTGAGCAGTGACCGAACAGCCCCGTTTGCAATCTCATTAGAGGTTTCTCAGTCCGGTACGGCAGTACGCTGTAAGACCGTGTTTATTTGCTTGACTCCATTCTCAGCTTTTCACTCAAGATAGGGGAGGCCGTTGATATTTGGTGAGTGTTGTACTGCACGGATGGAAGGACTGTAGGCCAGTGAAGAGCGTGGTGTGCGTTTTCGGCGAATTGAATTGACTCGCCGATTTTTATAATTTATTAACCGCTGTGATTTACAGACATTTCTGACGGGCCAATGTGTTGATTTTTAAATTACAATCTTCTGATTAATTTAATTGGAGTCGTGCAACAACCGACACAAAAATTCCGACTTTGTTATAAAGCTCCTTATTAGTGGGTATAACATGGCCTGGTGAGCCAAGCTGTCGTATTCCATTGCGCCTTATCTACGGCAAACAATTTATAAATTCAGCAATGGCTGCAGCAAAATTGAAAAGACACTTAACCACAAATCATATGACAGGTAATAGTGTTGGTTATTGGAATCTCAAAACAAAAACAGTAAAACATTTTGTTAATAAATTCACAATCATTAAAAGGGCTTAGGCAGCAAGTTATTTATTTGCGGAAGTTATTATCCAAAAAAGGAAAAGCCACACAGTTGCTGAGAAGCTAATTATGCCAGCATATAAAATTATCATAAGTATAATGCTGTACCAGGTGCAGTACGAGAAATTGAAAAGGTTTCACGCTCGATGATGTTGGCTATTTCTACAATTGCGATGATTGGGAGGGAAGAAGAGTCCTCAGAAGCGAAGGCACGCTCGTTGTTGACTGTAGAATTGTGGATCTGCAGTCTGGAGCAGTCGGAACACGAGAGCAGCTGGGATGCAGATGCTTGTGTAGTCGGATCCTTCCTGCGTCTCCTCTTATCTTCAGCAGCCACACTTCTGGATTCCGCAATATTCTTGTCCGCCAGTGGACCAGCATTCTCCAGCGGTCTCTGTCACAAGACAGCTGCTGTCACTCTTTGACCTCGATATTTGCCGGAAGGAGCTGCTGCTTAAGTTGTTCTTTGTCCCTCTTACACGGGACACTATGATCTCTCTAGCCCTGAGAGAGTTCTCCACAAAGTACTGATTTGGATAACCTGGAGTTGTCCATGCGAGACACGTAGTCTGGCCACCGCAGCTGCCTGAGCAACAACTGGACATTTCAGCCTTCTCCAGGACCTCATTGTTGGAGACAGGATCTTGCCAGCTGTTACTTATCATGGAGTGCAGGCAGCCCTGATGGAAGCGCTCGATCAACCAGGTTTGCTCATGATACAAAACCCTGAGTTGGGAGCCGTATAGCAGTGTTGTGACAACGGCAGCCCTGTACAAATGGATATTTGTGAACAGCCGTAGCTGGTTGTTCTTCCATGCACTTTCCTGGAGGCGGCCGAAGGCACTGGTAGCAATGGCAATTTGATTGTTTTCGACCCTTCCTGCCATAGTGTCCTTGGAAATGTCGCTGCCCAGGTAGCTGAACTGCTCAACCGTGGAGAGAGGGTGGTCGTCAGTGTTGATCCCAGATGTAATGTACACGCCATGAGGGGGCTTCTGATGGAGGATCATTGTTTTCTTCAGACTGATCGTTCACCCAAAAGCCCTTGCAGCCTTAGCTAACTGAGTGACTGCAGCCTGTAGCGTAGTGGTCGCCAACCCGTCAATCGCTATCAGCTGGTCGATCTTTGAGACTTTCCCAGGAGATCCCAAAAATAATTGAAAAATAAATACACAAATACTGTTGAGAGATTGTTTCAGAGTTGTGGGGTTTTAGTTCCTTTCTTCCTGCCGAGTTTAGGTGCATGTAGCTCCCCCGCCCTAAACAGTGCACTTCAGTGGTCCCCAACCACCGGGCCACGAGGAAACGATATGATGCAGCTGCCCCTTTCCTCATTGCCTGTCACGCCCACTGTTGAACTTAAATACACGTGAGGTCATCAGTCGCTTAAACGTAGCGATAACCTCACGCCAGGGATCACTGGTTGACCTTGGGTAACCAGTCGCCTCGCGCCCCTGGCGGGAAGTGCCATTGCTACCGGCCTGGAATGCAGACAGATGGGTGCCGCCTCTAAACCTATTCACCACACCAAATGTTCATGGGGAACCCTGTGCTAAAATATTCGCAGACGACCCAATTTTGGGCTCAGGGTTTTGTAAGTAGCAGACCAGCTACCTCACTGCAATCTACTGAAACAAACTTCTGTCAGTGGATATATCCTACAAGGGGGGGCAGGCAAGAAAATTGGGGGAAGGCAGGGAGAGAGAGATAAAGAGGGGTGTACAGAATGAGAGGTGGATGATGCCTGGTCTGCTGAGATCATTCAGCATTTTGTCTGTGTTGCTTTGATTTCCAGCATTTGCAGATATTCTCTTGTTTGTAACTAGACTTCTAATGGGTCCAAGCTTGGGTGATTGATATGTTCATGGACTAACGTAGAAGGAGATGAGTTATACAGCTCTCGTTACATGCACATGTAAGTCAACTCTTTGAGCGATTATACAGAAAGTTTGAAGTTAATAACTCATCTACTTCTACCTTATGGCACAAACTTATCAATCACCCCTGATGAGTTATTAACTTCAAACTTACTGCATAATCACACAGAGTCGAACTGCATGTGAATGCGATGAGAGCTGTATAATTCGTCTCCTTTTACTTTGGGTCATGAACTTGTCAATCACCCCTACTGTAGGCAATTCCTGGAAGTTCAAGATTCATATGCTCCATGATGACTGAACAAAGTGTGTAATTGTAGGAGGGGGCTATGTTGCAAAATAAATGTGCTAGGTTTTCTGAAATTTATTCCTTCTACCTTAGGCCACAAAATTATCAATAGCCCCTCATATATACATACTTCCATCATAAATATACTTAGAAATTTTTATGTTTTTTTTAACTGCCTGCTATTCATTTTTTAAAAGATTCCAAATCTTTTCATTTCCCACTAACATTTGCAATCTTATTTGCCCTCTTTTGCTTTTATGCCTGTACTGTGCTGTAATGTTCTATTCCCTATGTTCTATGTAACATAAATAAGTACTTTTATGGTATAAACATAGTAAAGGAATTGAAAGGTGATTCAGTATATGTTCAAAACAAATTTAAGAAGGTTTGCTGGTTCTTTGAAATTAATTTCTGGGATCTGGGTATTGCTGGTAGGTACAGTATCAATTACTCACCCCCTGAGGGAAGGATGGTGAACTGTGGTCTTGTACTGCTGTTGTCCTTCTGGGAAAGGTGCTCCCACAGTGATATCAGGGGGGATATTTCTGAACTTACGTGAAAGATATGAAATAAATTTTCAGCTTGAGGTGGATTGCCAGTTGAAGGGTAGCCTGCAGAAGGTGGTGTTCCTCTATATCATCTCCACTTGTCCCAACTTTTTCGACAGATAGCATGATACTATGCTGCAAGAAGTACATGGCTTCCAGGTTTGGAACCCCAGCTGTAATGTGCTATGAGTGATGAACAGACCTGATGGACAATGGGGTGAAGGGTTAACCATTCCCAACCCCCCCCCCCGAGAACCACGAGAATATCAGCGACAGATAAGAGAGAGGGGGAAATTGCTGATTAACTGTATTGTGACTCCTTTTTTTAAAAAAAATTATTTACTGTTTCGCTGCAAGGACAATAGTTTGTTCAATAGCATTCCTCAGTGGACTGCAGGAGTGGCCTAATATTTTGGACATGGTCATTCAGAATTGATGGATAGCTGAGTCCCCGTTGGTAGGAATAAAAGACAGGTCTGGAGACACACCCTTCAGACATGCCAGAGGACACTGATCGAGTGTTGGAACCCACAAGAAAAGTGGGGGCTTCGAAGACCGAACCAGGAGGTCGGTCAGTAAGGCTATCAGTGAAAAAGCAGGGCCGGTGGGGACTTGTGTGTTTGTCCACTCATGCCAGAGTGACAAGTCCACCACAGAAGAATGGTCTAGCAGAAGGATCGGAGGGGTCATAACTGAATGACCACCACAAAAACGGTGCAACGGATAAGGAAAGCACAGGAAGGTTTGGCTGCTGTAGCTGTTCGTGTGTTCTCTCTCCCTTTCTCCCTCCCTCCCTCTCTCCCTCCCTCCCTCTCTCCCACAGCCATAACTACATCAGCACTCATGAACTGAACTTTATACTTTTTATGACAATTCTTTTAACCCTAGACATCGATAGAGCTTGTTCATTATAGATTATTTTTATTCCTACACTTTCAGGTTTATTGCTGCTACCTTGTTTTATATGTATATTTGCATTATTGATGTGGTTTTGCTTGTTTTTATTAATAAACACCTTTTAAATGTAGTATCACGAGACTCCACGGAAACTTCTTACTCTGCTGGTTAGACACCCAGTTATGGTGTACGTTACAAATTGGGGGCTCGTCCGGGATTTTAGTATCAAGTTAGGGGGCCAGTGATGGACATTGTCAAATTTTTAAAAGACCCGACTGCGGGGGCATTAGAGGTTGCCAGGAAGGCAAAATTAGTGATTGTTGTGAAACGATTAGATTCCCCCAGAGGTGAAATCGTCGATGAGAAAGGTGGACATACAGAGAGAAATAGCGATGCATTATTTAACCAAGGGTGTGTTTACACTAGATGTATTGGACCTGTTCCCTGAGAGGAAAGCAGCCGAGGGGGAGGTTCAGTTAGAGATAGAAAAATTAAGGTTGGCTGAAAATGAGAAGAAGAGGCAGCATGAACTTCGGATAAGGCAGCTGGAAGCAGAGAGAGAAGCTGAGAGGCGAAGGGAGGAAGAAAGGAGGGCTGAAAGGGAAACTGAAAGGAGGAAAGAGGTGGCTGAAAGGGAGAGAGAAGAAGCTGAAAGGCAGATGGAAGAAAGGGAAAAAGAGAGGCAGCATACACTGGAAATAGAGAAGTTAAAGGTACAGCAGGGAAGAGACCGGCCGGCAGACCTAAATGAGGGGCTCAAGATTGTTCAGGAGATCCTGTTGGTACCTCCATTTATGGATGTCGATAAATTCTTCCTCCATTTTGAGAAAGTGGCTGTGAATCAGAACTGGCCTGAGAGAAAATGAGCTGTTCTGTTACAGAGCGTACTTCGGGGGAAGGCTCAGCAAGCGTATTCGGCATTGTCTATGGATGAGTCTAATGATTATGAGGAAGTAAAAAGGGCTGTACTGAGGAGTTACGAGTTGGTGCCAGAGGCATACCGGCAGAAGTTCCCGAACTTGAGAAAGTTGTGGAACCACATGTATTGAGAGTTTGCCAGCGAGATGCAAATGTATTGTGAGCGTTGGTGCACCTCAGAATGGGTTGATGAAGATTATGATAAACAGTTAATACTGATGGAGCAATATAAAAGTTGTATTCCCGAGAGTATAAAGACATACTTGGATGAGAAGGAGACAGAGAATCTGTCTGCGACGGCCAAGTATGCTTTAACCCACAAGTTTTCATCAAATAAAAGTTACCAGTGAGGTAGTAGGGACGGTAGAGAAAGTCCACCGGCTAAGGCAGAAAATAAGCTGGGAGCTAATGGTAAAGGTAACGAGGAGGAAAAGCAGGCTGGCAGGAAGGTTCCTAACTTTACCTGTTATAATGTTGGAAAAGCTGGTCATACAGCATCTAAGTGCTTTGCTCCGAAGAAGCAGATGGGAAAATGGAAAACGGCAGTGCCTACAGGTTGCATTGAGTCGGTCAGCAGATCGATGAGGAAGTCAAAGCTAGATAGAGCACAAGAGGGGCGTGAGAAGTTTATCTCGGAAGGGACGGTGTCTGTGAAGGAAGGAGAATCCCCAGTTCCAGTGTGGATCTGGAGAGATACTGGGGCTGGTCAGTCATTGATTCTAAGGAAAGTGTTAGATTTTGGTTCTGAGACCCAGACTAGGGAGGCTGTGTTAAGAGGTATCGGGAAACGGACCGAAGCTGTACCTGTGCACGGGATATTTTTGAAATGTGACCTGGTATCTGGACCAGTCAAAATAGGGATGCATTCGAAACTACCGATGGACTGCATGGACGTCCTACTTGGTAATGATCTGGCAGGTGGTGACATGTGTTCAGCAGTGAAATTAACAAGCAAGCCTGTGAGTGCTGAGGACCCACCCATAGATTCCAAGATTTATCCCACATGCACAATCACTCACAACATGTCTGGAAAGGCGGCTGAGAAAGGAGCCAGTTTAAATGAGTCCAGTGTTAACTTAGCGGAGACATTTTTGCCGACCTTATATGAAAAGGGGTTACTGGATGACAGGGAAAAGGATAGTGCATCTAAGGAGAGTAAAGGAGAGGAGGTAGATCTATCCTTAGCCAGGATGGAATTTATAATGGCACAAAGCAAAGAAGAGAAACAGATATGGCAGTTAGAAGGTCCAGAGTTGGATATGGATGATCTGTCAGGGTTGACAGAACTGTTTGCAGTTGATGAATTTAAGTGTGTTCCCAATGACTTAAGGGTCGTCCTAGATGAAAAGGATGCCGCTACATTGAGGGAGTCTGTTGGGTTAGCAGATGAAGTTGTCTTAACCCGCAAGGTTGAGTTTACTCCGAAGGGTAGTTGCCAACAGAGTAACTGGGAGGATCAGGGAAATTCAGAATTTGAAAGGGGGATTGGTATTGAAAGCCTGGAAGAGGTAGATGTCCCATTTGCGTGTGTTCAGGATGTGGATGCACAGGGTACTGAACTTCATATCGAAACTCAGGAATAATCTGAGGTATCTGATTTCGTTGAAAAGGAATGCAATCCTTTTTTGGGTCAGGTGGACTTGGTTCAGTGAAGAAAAGGTTAACCTTACTACCAGTGGAAAATGAGAATTCTCAGTTGTTTGTGTTAAAAGTGTGTTAAAAGTTAATGATGAGATGAAAGTTAGTGATGTGAATATCATTGAAGGAGAAGGTTAGACACAGCTGGTTAGACACCCAGTTACGGGGTACGTAACAAATGGTCGAGGTGGTGGTTTGGGAGGTGCAGTTGGAGGGGGTGAGTAAATAACTGAAGTTCGGTTGGAAGATATTCCACACCAGCTGTAGTAAGGTGGTTGTGGAGGGAATAATTCCAGATGGTAGTAATCAAGAGGTTTGCTGTGTCGTGGACGATATCAAACTCCTTGAGAGTTGTCACAACTGCAGTGGAGAGTGTTCAGGTAAGTAGAGAGAATTCTTATATAAGTGTATTTTTACTAATTTGCCAAATTACATTGAAGTCCCACTCTACATCTCACCTTAATTTTTTGTTCCTTTGATTTCAATGGATAGGAAACCAAGCTTTGGAAAAGTGAGTGGCAGGGAGCTGAATTCGCTGTCACCCAGTTAAACCATCAGACTTATTTAACATTTCCTTCTCTCAGTGAATATTGTTTACCAGGTAGTTGTCCCTAAAATTTATCGAAATGAGATTTTGACTTTAGCTCACACTATGCCCTTTGGTGGACATCAAGGGGTAAGGAAAACTGTGGACACGATTTTAAAATATTTTTACTGGCCTGGTCTAAGAAACAATGTGGTAATGTTTTGTAAAACGGGCCCTACTTGTCAATTTGTGGGTAAACAAAATCAAGTTACGCCAGTGGCTCCATTACAACCTATTCCAGCCTTGGTGAACCAGTTTCT
>JAUOBT010000358.1:42103023-42118731 GCA_032362145.1 Hypanus berthalutzae
ATTAGTTATTTGTTTATTCAATTTAGATAAAGCAAAAGGAAGCGAAGATCCTAAAATAGAAAACAATGAAAAGTCTTGTACAAATTTGCACTCCAAATTTATCCATTGTGGGCAAGGTACTATGATCGATTATTGCGTCCAAAATATTAAATATCGAATGTTAATTGCCCCAATAGTAAAATCCTAGGTTTGGCAAAGCCAAACCACCTTCCTTCTTAGGTTTATGTAAATATTTTTTACTTAGTCTAGGATTTTTATTCTACCACACATATGAGGATATTTTGGAGTCAATAATGTCAAAAAAAGATTTAAGAATTAAAATTGGTAATGCTTGAAATAGATACAAAAATGTGGGTAAAACTATCACCTTGATAGCATTAATTCGACCAACCAATGACAAAGATAACGGGGTCCATCTAGTAATAAGTTGCTTTATTTGGTCAATTAAAGGTATAAAGTTAACTTTAAATTAGTCCTTGTGTTTCTTGGTAATTTTAATACCCAAATAAGGAAAATTATCTGTAACAACTTTAAATGGTAAGTGTTTATAGGTTGAAACTTGCATATTTAATGGGAATAATGCACTCTTATTAAAATACAGTTTGTAGCCCAAAAAGCTACTAAACTGAGTAAGCAAGGATAAACTAACAGGAAAAGATCTCTCAGGGTCTGAGATGTATAGTAACAAATCATCAGCAGATAACGATAACTTATAAATCCCTTCCCTATGGGTAATACCAAAAATATTAGATGAGCCACGAATGGCAATGGCTAAAGGTTCCAAAGCAGTGTAAAATAATAGAGGACTTAAAGGGCAGCCTTGCTTTGTACCACAGGACAGCTGCAAAAAGGGAGATCTTTGATTATTGGTAAGAACCGAAGCCAAAGGTTTATAATATATTAATTTAATCCATAAAATAAATTTTGGGCTAAAATTAAAATTCTGCAGTGTATTAAATAAATATGGCCATTCAAATCTATCGAACATTTTTTCAGCATCTAAGGAAATGACACATTCTGGTATTTTAGATGAAGGAGTATAAACTATATTAATTAATTTTTTAATGTTAAAGGATGAATAATGATTTTAATAAATCCGGCCTGGTCTTCAGAGATAATTTGAGGTAATATAATTTCTAATCTACTGGCCAAAATTTTGGTAAAAATCTGAGAATCCGTATTCAGCAAGGATATAGGCTGATAGGATGCAAATTCAATAGGGTTTTTATTTTTTTTAAGAATTAGAGAAATGGAGGCGTCATAGAAATATTGTGGTAGTTTACCTACAGTTAACACATCTTTAAAAATCTTACAAAGCCAAGAAGAAAGAATAGAGGAAAAGGATTTTTAAAATTCTGCAGTATAACCATCTGGACCAGGGGTTTTACCTGAATTTATTGAAAAAATAGCCTCTTTTATTTCGATTTCAGTAATAGGTGCATATAGAAATACACAATCTTCCACTGTTAATGTCGGGATATTCAATTTTCTTAAAAATTCATCCATTATGAAAGAATCCTCAACAAATACTAATTGATATAGAGTTATAAAAATCTTAAAAGGCTTTACTTATCTCTTTAGGGGTCACAGAGTAAGTCTTATCAATTTATTTAATTTTATCAACCAATATAAGCATTTCAGTGTTAATTCCTTTCCTGACTCCAGGAGTATGATATAATGTGTCCATTAATAAATGCTTTAAATGTGCCCCATAATATTCCACTAGAAATCTCTTCCTTAGAGTTTGTTTAAAAAAAACAATATCAATTTGTTGTTTAATAAAGTTAAGAAAGTCTGAATCCTGAAGTAGAGTTGAACCACCAAAATTTGGCATTTGAGGATAAATCCATTGTCTTAATAGTTAGCTTCAAAGGTGCGTGATCAGAGATGGTAATGGAATCGTATTTACAATCAATAACATCTGTATCTAAATGATGATCAATAAAAATAGTCAATTCTTGAGTAATTATGATAATCATGAGAACAGTATGAAAAATCTTTGTCATTGGGGTGTAAGAATCACCGAATTTCAGAGATTCCAGAATCAACCATAAAGGATTTAATAAGATTTATTCAGAAGAACCTGAGTGGACTTAGATCTATCCATTGTGGGATTTAAGCAACAGTTGAAATCCCCACCCGTTATCAACATGTACTCATTTAAATTAGGGAAGAATGTAAATAAACACTTAAAAAATTCAGGACAGTCAGTATTTGTAGCATAAATGTTAACTAAAACAACTTTTTGATTAAAAAGTAAACAAGTGAGAAGCAAAAATCTACCTTGTGGGTCCGAAATTATTTCATAGTGTATAAAACAGGTTGAGGAGTCTATAAAAATAGAAACGCCTCTTACTTTGACTTGGGAATTCGAATGATACTGTTGGTCTTCCCAAAACCTAAATAAAGTTGACTATCCTCCTTCCTGACATGATTCTCTTGTGCAACGATAATATTAGCATTCATTCTGTGGAATACTTTAAGTAATTTTTCCATTTAATCGGATGATTTCAACCATTAGTTTTCCAAGAAACAAAGTTAATAATCTCATCCATATTGCCAGTATTTATTGTAGTTAACGCACAAGGTTAAAAAGAAGACAATCTCATGAATCTGGAAGATGAGAGCAGGTTCAAAGATTACGACACTCCAGCCATTTTGGTAGTTTTGAGTCAGCCCATGAAATGAAAACTAAGCAAAAAGCAAAAGCAAAAAAGAATCCTTCTCCCCCCTCCCGCGGAAACCCAAGAAAAAGTCAGAAAGAGGCAAGCAGGCAAAATAATACTAAATTTACCTCCATCTCTCAAGAGGGCAACTCAAAAGAAATAGTAAAAATACAGACACAAACCAGCCAAATTAATAAAGGGTTAGTATAACAAGGATTAAACTATGAAATTAGTGTCATATAGAAAAAAATTAAAAAAGAAGAAAATACTAAATCGTTAAAACCTAAAAGTGGATAACATTATACTAATATTTTAAAAGAAGGTCTTCAGTCTTGTTCAGACACATCCAAACAGATGTGACGTATCCAAGCACTAAGGTCTTACGGGAAGAAGAAACGTTACCTTGGAAAAAAAGTTTTTTTAAAAAAAACCTTAACATTAAAGCATTAAAAATATAAGACAGAAATGTATATAAACTTAAAAACACCTAATTAGTTGCTTACAAAACTAACAGAATAATGGTTTAAAAAGAACTCAAAATCAACCAAAAAACAGACCTTTACTGAAGTATGTAAAAAATACACTATCCGCCATCACATAAGGATCATCAAATTATGAAAGGTCCGAATCTATGGACTAATTATTAGCTTAAAGGAAAAAGCCACTGCGGATAGTAAAGTACAATACGTTAGTCAACTCGTAGTGAAAAGGTACTATTCTTTCAATGGATTTCCGACATAACCGGTTTAAAAGCCATTCTTTACCTCAAAACTTCAGGACTGTAGTCTTCAGAACACGAAATCTGACATCTTGAAAGCTGATCATACCCTATTTTCGGGCTGCTCGAATAAGGCGATCTTTAATATGAGGATAATGAAGCCGGAGAATCACTGGCCATGGCTTCCGCCTGGAACTAGTTGAAAACGAGAGATGCAAAGTGCACGATCAGTTATTGGAGGAGTATCCAGAACATTTAAGCCAAAGACTTCCATTAAAAATTTAGAGAAAAATACGGCCGGATCACCCTTCTCAAAATTTTCCAGAAGCCCAATTATCTGGAAGTTCTGTCTTCGAGACCAGTTTTCAAGATCAGTAAGTTTGGATTTATAACGATCCTGCAGTTGAGAAGTCGAAGATAGCTTTTGTTCCAAAGTTTAAATTTTGCGAACTCTCTGGAGAGCGGCATCTTCGAGAAATAAAATTCTTGCTTCTTGCTGTTGAATATCCGATGTGAGTGATTGAAGTTTTGCATTGGCTGTCTTTAAAGTTTCATTAAGCAAAGAAAGCTTTCGCGTGAGTTTATTCTCCAATTTCTCAAGTCTTTCATCCATAAGTTTTGCAATTGCTTCGGAAGTTAACGGTTCTTTTGCCAGTTTCGATTCCTTAGTTTCTCGTGGTTTAGACATTTTGACGAGTTGAAAAATAACTCAAACAGTCGAAAAAAAGTTCCTAAATATCAACCCCTTTAGAATAGCTATAAATAGGTCAGTTAGTGGGTAATTGTAGGTAGAAGAAAATAAAAGGATTGGAGCGAAGCCTAAAACGGCCTCATCCTTTAAGCGCCATCTTGAGAGCTTCCAAATCTCTCCTCATTCTTCTACGCTACAGGGAATAAAGTCCTAACCTATTCAGCCTTTCTCTGTAACTCGGTTTCTCAAGTCCCAGCAACATCCTTGCCAAACTTCTCTGCACGCTTTCACCCTTATTAATATCTTTCCTATAATTCGGTGACCAAAACTGCACACAATACTCCAAATTCGGCCTTAGCGTTGCCTTATACAACCTCATATATTTCTTTATATTGCATTATATTTCCCCATCTCTTCCGCAGGGTATGCATATTCAATTTTGCTGGTAGACTTTCTAGGAGCAATGCTACAGAAGATCTTGGTCCCCAGGATGTCCTCATGGGCCGTCCATAAATGATTTCAGCTGGTGACAACCCTGTTTTCCCCTGTGAGGTAACCATCATGTGGAATCGAGCTCGTGGTAGGACCTTCAACCAACTGAGTCCAGTCTCCAGCGTTAGCTTGGCCAATTTAATCTCCAGAGTGCCATTAGCTCTTTCCACTATGCCGGTGGCCCACGGGTGGTGTACACAGTGGAATTGTTGCTTAGTAGCCAGTTCGTTAGATACCCCTTCGTTTAATTTCGCCACAAAGTGTGGGCCATTGTTAGAGCTCAGCAACTCCGGCAGGCCGTACCTGGGAGTTATTTCCTGCAATAATACTTTCACAACAGTCATAGCAGTATTATTGGCAGTTGGGATAGCTTCAAGCCATCCAGTAAACACATTTATAATATTGCAGTATCTATAGCAATGTACTCTAGACAATTCAATAAAATCAATTAGTCGTCACGAACAAGGTCTACCTGGCAAGGGAGTCCTTTTCAGAGAGCCACGTAATCGTGTGCGACTTCAAATGCGTAACGGGAGTCTGTGTAAAATGTTGCACGTTTGTCTGTTGCTAGGTTACAGGCACGGGTCAAAGCAAGCAGCTCAGCTTTCTGGACTGAGAAAGCTGCTTGAAAAGAGGCCGGCTCAATTACTTCACTGTCCGTCACCATAGCCAGAACATCGTTTCCCTGCTTCCATCCTCATAAAACGTTGCCTCTGGCTTGAGGGGTTTTGCGGAATGGATGAGAGAGTCTGTTCTTCATTCACTGGGCTCCGGACAAGGAAACAGTTGATGCAGCCGACTTCATGGACTGAAATTGCCCAGAGATGGGGTTTTGTCAATATTAAAAGTGTGTTTTTACCAGATCACGTCTTCACTTCAGACTCCTTCCAGTATCCGAGTTGGCCCTTGGCCAAGTCTTGCCATTCTCCCTTGGTACTGGAGGCATTTTCATCGGGGTGAGGGCAAGGAAACTTAGGCTCTTTGGCTTGAACCTAGGGCAAATCGTAATGGTGATATGGGGAACCACCAGTCCTGTCTGTCGCCAAAGGAAACCCGGAACTTCGGCCAGTAATGCATTGCCTTCTCTTCTTTTAACCTCTCCATCACCGTGACTGGGAACTTCTATCCCTCAAGGGGTGCACAATATTGGCTTTCCTCAGTTGAGTACCACGTAGGGTTATATCACAGGTTCATATGGGGGTCAACCGCTGGCAGAGGGGGGTCAAACGAGGTGGAGTCCAGATTAAGTGCCCACCACTGGGGGGTCGGAAACTAGGGAAGCTGTCGGATGTTCACTAGTCCCAGGGTGATGCCCTTGTCTGTTCATAGAATCTGGACTTCCAACGGACAGAGCACGACTCTCTCTGCTAGATTACACCCCAGACCGGTGGTGACTGTGAATGAAAGCTCACACTGGTTCCCCTGGAATTCCACCTGCAGCGGCTGGGTACGTGAATACGTACGTTACGAGCCTTCGAACCCAGACAGAGTGATTGTAGCGTCCGATACTATTTCCTGATCGAGAGTGGATGTGGCTGCCCCCATGTCAATCATTAACGGAATTGGAATTCCAGCACCTTGCAATATTACATTGGGTGGTATTCACTTTAGGGTGCATCCTTGCTTGTCAATTTCCAAACAGATTGTGGGCAGAGAATGTGGTGGCTGTCCCCACCTGTCCCTTGGTATGTTTTTGTTCCCATGGGAACCTCGCCCTCCAATGCTCAGGACGTCCACAATTGAAGCAAACCCCACCTGGTCCAGGATTGCCCCCCCCCACCATACCCATTGCCTGTCTGTGATACTGGTCGGTGCGGTGGACCAGGCCTACCATTCCTGGATTCCTGACAGCTGGATGGAAGTCGTTGGGCTAACATTCTATTGGGTCCTGTTAATTAAGTGTCCAGTTATCAGGGTACGGCCAATCGGGAAAATTATCCCAGTTCTGATCCCCAGATATAGCTTCCTTCTTTTTGCTTTCTTCTTTCCACTGAACATATTCACCTTTAATATTAGTTCCCTTCGGGGTTGATTGAGATTCGAAAGCCGGGTTCCAATACTATGTCAAAGCTCGTCGCATTCAATTTCCGTCATTGTCAGACCAATCCATATTATTTTGTTTTAATTATGTTGGCTAACTTAGTCGGTAGGCATTGGAGCAGTAGGGCATTAAACTGGGGGAACGGATTCCCATTATTAAAGGCTTGGTGTCCTGCAAAAGTCCAGTAGCAGGCGACAAATCGTTCCCAATTGTCTGGTCCTGATAGCCCAGACTTAGGGTTGCATTTAAGTACTTTAGTGATGTTTACAGGTTGCTGGAGAACCCTTTCTAAGGCTTGAATAATCTGGTCTGTCTGTTCATTCTCATTATGGTTTCCCACCTGTAACTCCTAATAGGTTTGGTATCTGAATTCTGCCTTCCATTTCTTCCCCTCATCAACTGAGAAAATCATGCAGCAGAGACCGAATAAAATCTTGCGGGGTCGCTTTATACATTTGTATAGCACTGCGGACATACTGAGCAAGTTGCGCTGTTTTTTTTTTCTTTTATATGGGGCCTGATTCATGATCATTATCATTTCTTTAGGATTCCAGGGTGCATACACGGAAATCACTGAGGGCTGCCCCTCCTCCGCTGCTCGTGGACTGGACACCATTCGGGTGGGCAATTGTCTTTGTGGAGTCATTAACTCTGGGGCTTTATTGGATTATTCCCTCCCCGTCTTGGAATAATCCGTGGTATCCACTTACTGAATCTGAGGGTACAGGGACCGCCCCATCCAGGTCTCCGCTGTTTTACCTGAGCGGGCACCGTATCTGAATACTGGGAGGTTTGGGGTTCGGGAGCACTGGTTGCACTTGACCCCTGATAAGGTGTGGGAGGGTGAGTACAATGGGTGCCCAATCCTCAACGCGGTCACTGTCCTCAAACAGGGTCGGTCCGCCCGACATGGGTTCGGGATCCCTTGTTTCCCTATTAGTTCGAGCTCTAGAGTAACGCTCCTGCCCTTCTCTCCTGTCTAGGTCAGCCTTGGTTTGCTAACGTTACTTTTGCTGCTCTCGTTTTCAGCGCCCATCCACCCATTCACGCTCCCCCTTCAGCGTCTCCCAACTTATTCGCGTTCCTTCTGCAGTACATAACTCTATCCCTTTTGTCACACGTGTTATTCCTCCAACATGCTAACAATGTACTGTTGTACTTTACCCCTGCCTTTTCCTTCCATTTCCTTTTCAACAATTTCCACTTCTTTCCACAGTTCTTTTCCATATCAATTTTACTGCTTGTTCTCATGAGGTAATATCCCAGGTTCCCCCCCCACCCCCCAGAGGCCACATTTTGTTTCCCAATTTCTTATTCAGCGCTGCACTTATCATTTGCAAATCTTTTTCCTCGTCTCGAAAACTCTCACACGTATTATGTAGGACTGTTTCTGGCCTATTCATATCAATCGACTGAAGTTGGCCCACGTTTTTTTTTGTATATTACCCGGCACAAAGCCTCCTGCTCAATTAATAAATTGATCCGGCACTACTGCCTCCCGGCCAATGAGTAAAATTGACCCTGTACCGCCTCTTGCTCAATTAATAAAATTTGCCTAGGATTCAGGCACCGGATCCCATCACCGTTATGCGATCAACCTTTGCCGAGGGACCGTGTCTCCGAAGGAACTAACAGAGAGCGACAATACGTAAAGTACCTATTGGGCACCCAGTCGGTTTCCGCAGCCCCCATACTTGTGACACCAAATGAGACCAAAGTAGAATTAGAATTAAATTCAGGAGACCAACTTCTTATAATTACAACAGTTTACTGCACACCTTCCTAAAGGAGTTTCAGACCCAGTTGTCAAAGGGAAGGCACTTAATTACTGCCACTATCTGACATGTGGGCCCACTCTCTCAGGTTACAGCCATATATTTATACATAGTAAGCCCCATACATTACTGTTGTAAGATGTCGTTTGAACTGGAACGCCCAACAAGTCTGGTGGTGCGAAACTTAGTTGAGATGAGAAAGTGTGCTAGATTAAGTCTTATTACAGATGGATGTTCTGTCCAGTCCATACCAATTATTCCCTTTCCTAGGCCCTGACTTAATTACAGATGGAAGTTCATTCCTATCTTTGTCTTTCAGTCCTTCTCTCCCTACTCAAATGAGGGTACAATGTACAATGCTATCAAATTCTGTCTGTCTCTCTCCAAACCAAGGGAGAACTAGTATAAGCCGGTTTTAGCTAACTGTTGAAAAGAGTTCAAAAATTCCTATTCGGTCCCAATTATTATTTTAGCCAGAGGTTACATATGCTCAAAATGATTTTTGCTATATCTCCAATTCCTCACTAGCGCTTCTAGTGGTGAGCAGTGACCGAGCAGCCCTGTTTGCAATCTTATTAGAGGTTTCCTTGTCCAGTATGGCAGTACGCTGTAGGACCGTGTTTATTCGGTTGACTCAATTCTCAGCTTTTCACTCAAGATAGAGGAGGCTGTTGATAATTGGTGAGCATCGCATTGCACGGAAGGGAGGACTGTAGGCCAATGAGGAGCGTGAAGTTTGTTTTCCGAGAATTGAATTGACTCGCCGATTTTTATAGTTTATTAACCGCTGTGATTTACAGATATTTCTGACGGGCCAGTGTGGCGATTTTTGAATTACAATCTTCCGAGTAATTTCATTGCAGTCGTGCAACAACCGACACAAAAAAGTCCGACTTTACCCTAAAGCTCCTTATTAATGGGTTTTACATGGCCTGGTGAGCGAAGCTGTCGTATTCCATTGTGCCTTATCCATGGCAAACAACTTATAAATTCAGCAATGGCTGCTGAAAAATTGAAAAGACACTTAACCACATATCACAGCCTTACGACACGTAAAAGAGCTGGTTATTTAAAACGACTATTGGAATCTCAAAACAAAAACAGCATAACTTTTGTTAATAAATTCACAATTATTAAAAGGGTCAGGAAGCAAGCTATTTGTTAGCAGAATTATTATCCCGAAAAGGAAAAGCCACACAGTTGCTGACAACGTAATAATGCCAGCATGTAAAATTATGGTGGGTATAATGCCAGACCACGTGCAGTACGAGAAATTGAAAAAAGTTCCACACTCGATGATGTTGGCTATTTCTACAATTGCGAAGACAGGGAGGAAGAAGAGTCCTGAGGAGTGGCGGTCCCATCGTTGTTGACTGTAGAATTCTGGATCTGCAGACTGGAGCAGTAGGGACACGAGAGCAGCTGGGATGCGGACGCTTGGGTAGTCGGATCCATCCTGCGTCTCCTTTTCTCTTCAGCAGCCACTGTTCTGGATTCCGCAAATTCTTGTCTGCCCGTGGACCAGCGCTCTCCAGCGGTCTCTGTCACAAGACAGCTGCTGTCACTCTTTGTCCTCGATATTTGCCGGAAGGAGCTGCTGCTTGAGTTGTTCTTTGTACCTCTTGCGCGGGACACCATGATCTCTCTAGCCCTGTGAGAGTTCTCCGCAGAGTGCTGACTTTGATCACCTGGAGCTGTCCATGTGAGACACATAGTCTGGCCACCGCAGCTGCCTGAGCAAGAACTGGACATTGAGTCTTCTCTAGGACCTCGCTGTTGGAGACAGGATCTTGCCAGCTGATACTTATGATGGAACGCAGGCAGCGCTGATAGAAGCGCTCGATCAACTGGATTTGCTCCCAGTAGAAGATCCAAGGTCGGGAGCCGTATAGTGATGTTGGGACCACCGCAGCCCTGTACACATGGATTTTTGTGAACAGCCGTTGCTGGTAGTTCTTCCACGCACTTTCCTGGAGGCCCCCCAAAGGCACTGGTAGCTCTGGCGATCGGATTGATTGCGCCCCTTCCTGCTGTAGCATCCTTAGAAATGTAGCTGACCAGGTAGGTGATCTGCACAACCATAGAGACAGGGTGGTCATCAGTGTTGATCCAGATGTTCCGTAAATGCCACGAGGGGGCTCCTGATGCAGCCCATTATGCAGCCTCCTCCATTATAGGGAGGATCATTGTTTTCTTTAGACTGACCATTCACCCGAAAGCTCTTGCAGCCTTAGCGAACTGAGTGTCTGCAGTCTGCAGTCTATGTGCTTCCATGTGCGCGAGAATAGCACATAAAGTGGCATGGAAAAGTTTCGGCATCCCTGGTCAACATTTGTTACTATGAATAGCTAAGCAAGTAAAAGATGAACTGATTTCCAAAAGGCATAAAGTTAAAGATGATACATTTCTTTAATATTTTAAGCAAGAAATTTTTTTTATTTCTATCTTTTACAGTTTCAAAGTAACAAAAAAAGGTACCCACAATCAAGGTTTGGGCACCCTGTATGGCAGTACTTAGTAACACGCCCTTTGGCAAGTATCACAGCTTATAAACACTTTTTGTTGACAGTTAAGCGTTTTGTGATTCTTGTTTGTGGGATTTTAGGCCATTCTTCCTTCCAAGAGGCTTCTTGTTCTGTGAGACTCTTGAGCCATCTTGCATGCACTGCTCTTTTGAGGTCTATCCACAGATTTTCAATAAAATTTAGGTCAGGGGACTGTGAGATCCATGGCAAAACCTTCAGCTTGTGCCTCTTGAGGTAGTCCATTGCGCATTATGAGCTGAGTTTAGGATCTTATCTTCAGCTTTTTTTAAAAAAAAAAAGCAGATGGCGTGATACTTGCTTCCAGAATTTGCTGGTATTTAATCGAATTCATTCTTCCCTATACCAGTAAATGTTCCCTGTGCCACTGGCTGGAACACAAGCCCAAAGCATGATTGACCTACCCTCATGCTTAACAGTTGGAGAGGGGTTCTTTCAATAAAATTCTGAACCCTTTTTTCTCCAAACATACCTTTGCTCATTGCGACCAAAAAGTTATATTTTAACTTCATCATTCCACAGGAATTGTTTTCAAAATGCATCAGGCACGTTCCTTTGAACCTTCTGAATGGAACATTTTGCCTTTCGGAAATACTATTTCAGCAGTTTCACGTATTGATTTACAGCCTCATCCTATTACTGCAATTTTTGGATTACCAGAGATGGAGTCTAATCAGTTATCCCTTTCAGCTTGCCAGTTGATTGCATTTATTACATTAATAGCCAGAAAATCTATTTTGTTTATATGGAAAGACTCAATGCTTAAACTTGGAAAAAATTAGGAGTGGCACTATCGACACTTTAGTTAAATTTGAAGACACTTGGAGACCATTTATTCAACATTTTCATATGATGTTAACTGATCTTTTCTGAATCCTTAACTTTTTGTAGAAAAGCATAGTTAATGACAAATAACGATTTTAACCGATGAAACAAGGCAGCCCAGCTTTGGTTTTGTTTTGTGTGTTTTTTTTTTACTGTTTTTGTTAGTTTAGAGTTTTTTGTAAGAATATTTTTTCGTTGAATCTTTTTCAACTAAAGTTACTAGGAGATTGGGAGGCTCAGATTATACATGTTACTCGGAGTCTGTTTATGTATAAGTTAACCATTATTAATGTAATACCGATCTCTTTGTATCACTATTATTGTTATCTTTATCTATTTGAAATGTAATAAAAAGATTGATAAAGATGAATGAAAATATTGTACTGCTGGTCAGGATGTCCTTGAACAATGTTGTTGGATATATTAAGAAGTCCAAGGGATCTAGAGCAGCGAGGTAAGTGGGCGGAGAAATGGCAAATGGCATTCTGTCTAGTCAAATGCAATTGGTTGATGTTTGGGAAGGCAAAACGGTGTAATACGATCATAGCAAATGTTAAGTCCCTGGGGAGTTTTGTAAAACAAAGGGATGTAGGAGTGCCAGTATATTGTTCCCTGAATGTGTTGTCACGGATGGACAGTATGATGACAAAAATTATTTGGCACATCATCCTTTATCAGTCAGCATACGATTATAGGTGTCAAAACATTATACTGCAGTTGCATCAAATAATAGTGCGGCAACATCTGAGAGATTTGTACAGTTTTCATCCTTCTGTTGAAGCAACAAGGTCATTAAGCTGGAAAGGGAGCATAAAGAGTGATTTTTCAGAATATTGCTATCACTGAGAGTGTGAGTTATAGGAGATGTTGGACATGCAACGACTATTTCCTTGAATAGCAAGAGACTGGAACAAAATGTAGAAGGGCATAGAGAGGATGAACGCACAGTTCTTTACCAAGGGAATGTGAATTAAAAGCTAGAGGGCATAGAGTTAAGGTGAGAGAAAGAAACAGAAGGAGCCTGTGTCAGGTTATCCTGCAACTTCAGGAATCCCAGAAAGTTTGGCAGTTCAAGCAAGACCAAAAATACAGAAATTAAGCAGGAAGAACTCAGACAATCTACACAGGTTCTTGAAGATCTGCATCACTCATGATATCTGGAATACTTGGAGGTATATAAAATTAAGAGGGGTGTGGATAAGACAACTACAATGCAACTAATTTAAAATGCAATGGTTATCGAATCAGTACAAATTGAACAAAAGTGATAAATACACAGAGTGTTTAACAATCCCCATGATAGATACCAAGTGGGACATATGCATCAAAGTGAAAGCCAAGAGCTACTCCAAAAACAAAGTAGAAATGTAAGGTAAGCAATCCAAGGATCATTGCATACTCGCAAGGTTACACTGTGAAAATACAATCCAGATCCTATGTGAGAAAAAATATATTTTTCAAATGAATCCTGGTGGGACAGAACTCCCCTTCCAAATCCGTCTCCTGGTAGCTTAGAGTGATTCGAGTTAAGCCAATGAAAATCAGTAATGAGATCAGGATGTAAAATACCCCAGAATGGATCCCAACTCCTCTCCTCCCGGTCACAATCCTCCCAATCAACTAAACACTGACAGTGCTCATTAACTTGAAAGGAGTCAAACAATCTCTGGACAGTGTAAGCAGGTGTTCTATCTGTGATTCTGGGAGGAAGGAGAGGCTTAGGTATAGGGGCCAAAGGACGACAGATTCAGCGTTTAAGTTCAGAGATGTGAAAAGTAGGATGGATTTGGCGATACCTGGGAAGCTGTTATCTATATATTACAGAATTAATTATCCTTACAACCCTCTCAACAGAGCCCGATGAAGCCAAGAGCTTCCTTCCAGAATTCTAGTTTAAGCGGAACAGCTTGGGTAGACCCACAGAAAAGTATGCAGTCATTTTGTATAGAATTGCTGCCTCATTTAAGTGATCCAGAGTCCTCTTGGCTTTAAGCCATCGCTGTTTACAGCACTCGGCAAACAATTTAACAAACAGAACATTACATTCACTTCCTGCTCAGGAAAGAAAGGATGTTTAAACCCAAATTGACTTTTGCAAGGACACATGTTAGGTGAAGAATGAAGAAGTGTTGAAAGAGCTCTCTCCTCCCAAGTTAAATGTTCACTTCCAGAGGATTGGTCTCCAGAAAGCAGGCTCCAGAAATGGTGAAGTCCAAGTCTCGGTTATTCCTCTCAGTCTGACCATTCATCTATGGATGAAAACTGGAAGAAAGGCTAGAGGTAGCTTCAATAAGGTTACAAAATGCTTCTGAAACTTGATCACCTATTTGTCCCTTATTAGGGACAGACGACACCTGTGGTATGTCAAATTACCAAGTGAAGTAGTCTTTGGGGTACTGAAGGTTTGTGTCTTTTGTCTTTCTTGCTGCTTGCTCAAATGCTCGGTGGAGGGTGCTGATGACTTTTTGCTGGTGGGGTAGGGTGGGGAGTTGTTGCCTTGCTGTTGCATGTGCTGGGGGTTTTTGGTGTTTTAACAATTTTACTGTCATTCACTCATTGGGGCACTCCTGTTTTCCTGGTTGTTTGCGAAAAAAAAAAGAATTTCAGGATGTATATTGTACACATTTGTCTGACATTAAATGTAGCCATTGAACCTATTGAAGTAAATTGTGAACTCCCATGAGACACAGTATCAGAAGGAAATCCATGTACCCTGATCAGGCCCTGCAATAAAAGTCCACAATTTCACGGGCTGTGGGCAACGCAGAGGGGAAAATTTACAGGCCTTGCAAAGTCGATCAACAACAACTAAAATAACAGCACAGGAGCATGAAGTGGGAAAACCTGAGATAAAGTGCAGAGAGAAATGGGACCGGGGCTAGAGGGGATGGGGTTGGAAAGAAGATGTTGGGAGAGGAGAATTGGAATTTTTTGGAATGGGTACAAATGTCGAAGTGTTGGACAAATGACCTGACGTCCTGATTAACACCAGACCACAAATATTCTGTTTTAATGAATTCAAGGGTACGTGAACCTCCAGAGTGGGCTATTATCCTGGGTACATTTGAACACATTTACCCAAAGTTCAGGTGGCACAATAATGTGACCAAGGGGAACATTGCTGGAAACTATATTACTGCTCTTGAGTGCGTTTATGCTTGGGGAAAAAAAACCCCAAAAAGTCAGGACACAAACGTTTATATTCTGGAAGTATCAACTCCAGCCTATCTACTGAATCAGGGCTTGGGAGGTTGCGGGGATCAAATTGCCTAGATAAGGCATCAGGCTTTAGGTGCTTGGAACCCAGACAATAAGTAATGACACTAGTAAAATGGCTAAAAGCAATGTATTCTGGTCATAAGCTCAAATCTTCTGAGCCGTACATACAATAAACAATGTTCAGCTCCTTCAAACAAGTGCTGCCCCTCTTATGAGGTTAGTTTCACTGTCAACAAATCATAGCTATCCATATCATAATTGGATTGGGAAGGTAATAAACATTCTGGAAAGTAAGCACAGGGATATAAGTTTATTATTGGTGGAAAGTTCAAGAAGGTGGAAGCCTAGTGATATCTATGTTCATGGATACAGTAACAAAATGGAGAGAGAGTAACTTGAAATGTTACCGATCAGAGTGGATGGAAGTGTGAGTGAGATTCCAGGTGTCGGTATAACATCGTTCCTTCATCCATATTAATAACTTGCATTTGGGTTCAGAGGGCACAACTTTCAGATTTACGGCTGGCACAATAAATTTCAAGGCTGATAATAATAGGCTTTAAGACCCAGGCAGGCTTGGAGTCCCTTCACTACAAGCTGTCTATCTACTGAATGACAAATCTGCCACACTGAATCTATAGCAGATAGATTGTGAACGTAAATGGGAGTAGGCATATGTGGCTCCAGGACAAATACAGAAATTTTGCCCATATGCTAATGTTCAGGTTTGTTCTGTTC
>JAUOBT010000358.1:42118831-42148965 GCA_032362145.1 Hypanus berthalutzae
CAAACAAACTGGATGAATTCAGCAGGTCGGGCAGCATCCGTTGAAATGAGCAGTCAATCTGCTGACTGCTGAGTTCATCCAGCTTGTTTGTACGTGTTGATTTGACCACAGCATCTGCAGCGTACTTTGTGTTTACACAGTGTAATGCAGTGGTCCCCAACCACCGGGCCGCGAGGAAACAATATGAGTCACTGCACCTTCTCATTCCCTGTCTCGCCCACTGTTGAACTAGAACGCACGCGAGGTTATCAGTCGCCTAAACGCGGTGATACCCTCGCACCAGGGATCACTGGTTCCCCACAGGCAGCCGGCAAGAACCGCCGATGCTACTGGTCCGGAGCGGGGCCGGCGGGAATTGCCGTTGCTAACGGGCCGGAGCGCGGACAGATGGGCGCTGCCTCTAAACCTATTCACCACACTGAATGTTTGTGGGGAACCCGATGTCAAAATATTCGCAGACGATCTAATTCGGGCTCAGGATTCCGTAAGTATCACAGCAGCTACCGCGCTGCGATCCACTGAAACAATTTTTTGTCGGCTGAAAGACCCTACAAGGGGGGCGGGCGGGCGCCATGTCGCACTCCTCACTCGGTAGCTCTCTCCGGACTGGAACCGCCACGGCTCCGGCACGGGGTTCTCCGGCCCTGACCTTATCCTCTCACCCCACCCACGACCAGCCACACTTAGCCAAGGCGGCGGGCGGGCGGGCGGAGGCTGTCTAATGAGGCAGTTGAGCTCTCAAATTTGCTTTGGTACCCTGAGTCCAAGCACCCCGCACTTAAGAACAAACTCGCTGAGTTTTTGAGCCGAGAAAAATCGTAGGCAAGCGGGACTGAAGCTAAGTGCTGAGAGCTGCTAAAGCTACATTGCGGAATAGAAATGGGCATAAGGAACCTGCTTCGAGTATCACTATATTCCGGTCGTGTTTAACACTCCCCGCCCCCGTCGGCCGGTCGACAAGAATATCTTCAATATTAAACGGGTTCGCGCTGCAAAAAAAGTGTGGGTATCCCTGGTGTTTATACATTATTTCTACTTCCGACTTGCGGGGTTTTACTTCCTTCTCTTCTGCCCCGGTGCAGGCGCCTGCATGTAACTAATCGGTCTGGGTGTAGATCTCACCTTTGACTACGGCCGAGGTAGGGGATCTTGGGCTTAAAAAGGTTGGTGACCACTATTTTAAACTATTGGAATCTCAAAACAAAAACAGTAAACCTTTTGTTGATAAATTCACAATCATTAAAAGGGTCAGGAAACAAGTTATTTATTAGCAGAACTTATTGTCCAGAAAAGGAAAAGCCACACAGTTGCTCAAAACCTAATAATGCAGCATATTAAATCATCGTAAGTATAATGCTGTACCATGTGAAGTACAAGAAATTGAAAAGGTTTCACGTTCTATGATATTTCTACAATTGCAAAGATTGGGAGGGAAGAAGAGTCCTCAGGAGCGACAGTACGATCGTTGTCGACTGTAGAATTCTGGATCTGCAGACTGAAGCAGTAGGGACACAAGAGCAGCTGGGATGCAGGTGCTTGGGTAGTCGCATCTTTCCTGTGTCTCCTCTTATCTTCAGCAGGCACGCTTCTGGATTCCGCAATATTCTTGTCTGCCCCGTGGACCAGCGCTCTCCAGCGGTCTCTGTCACAAGACAGCTGCTGTCACTCTTTGACCTCGTTATTTGCCGGAAGGAGCTGCTGCTTGAGTTGTTCTTTGTACCACTTGTGCAGGACACCACGATCGCTCTAGCCCCGAGAGAATTCTCCGCAGAGTACTGATTTTGATAACCTGTCCCTGCGAGGCGCGTAGTCTGGCCACCGCAGCTGCCTGAGCAACAACTGGACATTGAGGTCTCCAGGACCTCGTTGTTGGAGACAGGATCTAGTCAGCTGATACCTATGATGGAGCGTAGGGAGCGCTGATGGAATTGCCCGAGCAACCGGATCTGTTCGCGATACAAGACCCAGGGTTGGGAGCTGTATAGAGGTGGTGTGATGACTGCAGACCTGTACACATGGATTTTTGTGGACAGCCAAAGTTGGCGGTTCTTCCACGCACATTCCTGGAGGCGGCCCAAGGCACTGGTAGCTCTGGCGATTCGATTGTTTCCGTCCCTTCCGGCTGTAGCGTCCTTGTAAATGACGCTGCCCAGGTAGGTGAACTGTTAAACAGTGGAGAGAGGGTGTTTGTCTGTGTTGATTCCAGATATACTGTAAACGCCACGAGGGGGCTTCAGGTGGAGGATCATTGTTTTCTTCAGACTGACCGTTCACCCGAAAGCCCATGCAGCCTTAGCTGACTGAGTGACTGCAGCCCGTAGCGCGTCCTCTGTGTGCGTGAGAATAGGACAGTCGTCTGCATATAGTAGCTTGAGATTGGGTTCTTTCATATATTGTTTTGTTCGGGCGAGAATGCGGCCACTCTCAAACAGCACGATAGTCGACGTATTGATTGCATATCACATGATCCTGAAGATGTTTAGTGTGATAAACTGAAAAACAACAGCTTCACTATCCAGGTTGACGAGCCAACAGATTTCATCAATAAATATTAAGTTGTAACGTTTGTAAGATTTGCAAATGATGGTGAAATTCAAGAAAATAATTCCTGTTGCAAAGAGCTGCCCGGAAAAGCAAAGGCCAAGATATGTTTAAACTTTTGACTTCATATCTGGAAACAAATGTCTTGTCTTGGAGGAACTGTGTTGTCACCAGTACTGATGTTGCCCCATCAGTGGCTCCGGCCTTGAGAGGTTCGTTTCTCTTGTCCATGAACAAAAATAAATGCACTGATTTCGTCACAAAGAGGCAGTGATGTCAAAAAGTTTTGGAGAGGAAATGAAGTTCTGGAGGATGTTCCAAAAATGTTTAACTTTATTAAGGAAAAATTGTTAGCTTTATTAAACGAAGATCAGATCACTCGAAAATGTTTAAAATACTGTCTGAAAACCGGGACAAAGGGCAGACCAATCTCCTGTTACATAGAAAACCAGTGGCTTAGCGTTATCAACAGGTTGTTTGATCTGAACGGTGAATTGCAGCTGTACTTTCAAGAAAATAGTCGGCCAGATTTTGCTGAGTGCTTTGAAGATTAAAAATCGCGGCAGAAATTAGCCTAATTAACAGACGGGTTTCGTCATATAAACCAGCTGAACAAGTCTCTGCACTGCCGTGTATAAAACGTTTGACATCAAGTGACAAGTTTCTTGGATGTAAAAGGAAGCCGAATCTTCAGAAAAATCATGTTGCAAAAGGACTTCTTGAAACGTTTCCACTGCTGCTTGGGCTTGAGAGTGAGGAAGGATCAGAAAGTCTCGAGACTTATCGAAAACCATCTAGAAGAACTGCAGAGCAAAACTGAACAGTACTTTCCCTCTCTTTCAACACAAGTGTGTGACTGGGTGAGGGACCCTTCCTCTAAATCATCTGCTCAGCCTTGAACTTGACGTTGAGAGAAGAGGAACATTGTGAGATGCAGTCTGTTTGTGCAGTCAAGGTAACCCGACACTGAAGAAGTTCTGGATTTCAGTGAAAGAACTGTATCCCGCAGTCACAGGGAAACAATGAACATGTTGCTGCTGTTTTCAACTTCTTATATGTATGAACAAGCTTTTTCTTGTTTATCGAGCATCAAGGACAAGAATTGAGATCGTCTCATTTCCGTTCAAGGTGAAATCCGTGTGTGCTGATCTCAAGTTCGACACAGAATTCAGTGTTTGTGAGCAAAATATAAGGACAGGTTTCACATGCTAGGCCTCCATTTCAGCCTGATCATGTCTTTTATGAGAAAATAACTTGAGTAAAACTGTCTTATGCTATATTTTAATTCATATTGCTTTGGCGAATTTTTTTTTGGTAACTTTACTATTTAACATGATGTAAGCAGCTTTAATTAAAATCAATTCACAAACTTTTAATTTCAGACCCTTTTAATTAATTAAACAACTTACCAAATTAAAGCAATTAAAGAAAAGACACAACCTGGCCTACCTGGAACACAGTCTCTTGTCCGCCTGAATTGGTCCTTTTTTTGTTCTGTTAGTACGATAAGCGTTCTTGTCCCATTCAAGCCAGTGTCACCATTTCACCAGAACCAACTTGGCCGCAAGCAGCTCTCTATTTCCAATATTGTAGTTCACCATTGCAGGGATAGCCGGCTGGAAAAGAACAAATATGGGTGCAGTTTATTATCTGGAGGTGTCCTTGAGACAACATGAACCCACTCCAACGTCAGAGGCGAGATAAATGTCACGCGCTCCTCATGGGATTCATGATTTCCTCCGAATCGGAGCAAATCTCCGACCTTCGCTCTCAGTGCGTGGTGACCCATGTCAGGGCTCTCCCGGTCATGTGAGAGATAATGAAGGTCACATTTCCGCGCTCCGCATGGAACCAAGCCGAGTGGAGTTCGAACACCAACAAATATTGTGTTAGGAAACGGTAGCAAGCTCCCGAGGTACCGGGCAATATTCTCCGGGGTCGGAAGATGTACTGGCTCCGCAGAGCAACCGACATCTTCACCGAGCGACTCTGGCTTCCTCCCTGCTGTAGTTGGCACATGGTGACCTGGAGGTCGTGTGTCTCCGGGTGCTATCTTGAAATCTTCTCGCTGTTGCTGGCCACAGCTGATGAATAGCTCTGCTACACCTCTGGGTCCATGTTGCCTCAATCGCACTGTGATGAGAGAACTTAAAGGGGAAGGAGGATTATTCGTGACTCTGATCCAGACACGATACGAGACTGAAACTAGAACTGAGAAGAAAACAAGGCACTTGCGGATAATTCATGTTACCCTGCGTTTAAGCTCTGGACCTCAGTTCATGTGCTCTTTAAATATTAATTACTGGTTCCAGAAGACGCGCGGTAATCTGTGGGGCGGACTGAATCTTTAACGGGGTCCCATCTGCTATCTGTATTCTCGATCTCCTGAACAGTAGATTTTGGCGCGAATTTGTTGTGTCATTACACATTTAACAGGCTGACCAGCGAGGTTCGAGAGTCTTTGGTTCAACAGTGCAGTCATGTCAGTTGAGGAGATTCCTCTTGATAGCCTGCAAGGGGAGAGACTGTACGATTTGGTATTAGGAAATAAACTTGGTCACGTGTCAGATCTCTCAATGGGAGAGCATTTTGGAGACAGCGATCATAATTCTATCTCCTTTAACATAGCATTGGTGAAAGATAGGAACAGACATGTTAGAGAAACGTTTAATTGGAGTAAGTGGAATTATGAGGCTATCAGGCAGGAAGTTGGAACCTTAAATTGGGAACAGATGTTCTCAGGGAAAAGTACGGGAGAAATCTGGCAAATGTTAAGGGGATATTTGTGTAGATTTTCTACATAGGTACGTTCCGGTGAGACTGGGAAGTTGTGGTTGGGTACAAGAACCGTGGTGTACAAAGGCTGTAATAAATCTAGTCAAAAAAAAAGCTTACAAAAGATTCAGAGAGCTAGGTAATGTTAGAGATCTAGAAGATTATAATGCTAACAAGAAGGAGCTTAAAAAGGAAATTAAGAAAGCCAGAAGGTGATGTAATAAGGCCTTGGCGTGCAGGCTTAAGGAAAACTCCAAGGCATTCTACAGGTATGTAAAGAGTAAGACGTGAAAGAATAGGACCTATCAAGTATGACAGTTGGAAATTGTGTCTGGAACTGGAGGAACTAACAGAGGTACTTAATGAATAATTTATTTCAATATTCACGATAGAAAAGGGTCTTGGTGTTTGTAGTGCTGACTTGCAGCAGACTGAAAAGTTTGAACATGTAGATATTAAGAAAGAGGATCTGTTGGAGCTTTTGGAAAACATCAAGTTGGATAAGTCGGGGTACCATCTGAGATGTACCCCAGGCTACTGTAGGAAGCAAGTGAGCAGATTGCTGAACATCTGTTGATTATCTTTGAGAGGTCTTGGAGGTTTGGAGGGTTGCAGAGCCAGTTACTTTATGCAACAAAGGGAGTAGAGACAGCCCAGGAAATTAGAGACCAGTGAATCTTACCTCAGTGGTTGGTAAGTTGATGGAGAAGAGCCTGAGAGGCAGGATTCATGAATGTTTGGAGAGGTATAATATTATTAGGAATAGTCAGCATGGCTTTGTCAAGAGCAGGTCGTGCCTAACGAGCCTGATGGAACTTTCTGGTGATGTGACTAAACACATTGATGAAGGAAGAGCAGTAGATGTAGTGTACATGGATTTCAGTAAGGCTTTTGATAAGGTAACCCATGCAAGGATTATTGAGAAATTAAAGAGGCATGGGATCCCATAGAACTGGCTTGCTCACAGAAGACGAAGTGTGGTTGTACACCAGTCATATTCTGCATGGAGGTCAGTGACCAGTGGTGTACCTCAGGGATCTCTACTGGGACCCTTACTCTTCGTGATTTTTATAAGTGACCTGGTGTGACACGGGCGTGGCAGGAAAACGAGCCCAAGTGCAGGACTCTGACGCAGAGGCAGGATCAGGAGGCAGAATCTCTGTAGCGAGTGTAGAATCGGGACCAGACTGAGTCAGGACTTGGAAGACTTGGTTTACGGAGAGATACGGGGTTGAAGACTTGGAGCAAAGTTCCTCTCTCTCTGAGAGTCGACCAACAATCTGGCAAGGGCTGACTGGAGCTGTCAGAGTCCTAACCTCTGGTGGCTAAAGGTGTTTGTGATTGAGAGGAATTGGGAAAGATTGAGAACCAAGTGTGGGGATTAAGGACCATTTAGGGAGGAAAGGGAAAAGGAGGGAAATGCCAGCCAGGACCATGACACCTGGATGAGGAAGTGGTGGGATGGGTTAGTACGTTCCTGATGACATAAAGGTTGGAGGTGTTGTGGATAGTGTGGAAGGCTGTCACAGTTTACAGCGGGATATTGATAGGATGAAAAACTGGGCTGAGAAGTGGCCGATGGAGTTCAACCCAGTTAAGTGTGAACTGGTTCATTTTGGTAGATCAAAAACGATGGCAGTATATAGTATCAGTTACACTGTTGGCAGTGTGGAGGATCAGAAGGATTTTAGGGTCCGAGTCCATAGGACGCTCAAAGCAGCTGCGCAGGTTGACTCTGTGGTTAAGAAGTCATACGCTGTATTGACCTTCATTTATCATGGAATTGAATTTAGGAGCCGAGAAGTAATGTTGCAACTATATAGGACCCTGTTCAGACTCAACTTGAAGTACTGTGCTCAGTTCTGGTCACCTCACTACCGGAAGGATGTGGAAGTCATTGAAAGAGTTCAGAGGAAATTTACAAGGATGTCACCTGGATTGGGGAGTATGCTTTATGAAAACAGCTTGAGTGAACCCAGCCTTTTCTCCTTGGAGTGACATAGTATGAGAGGTGATTTGATAGAGGTGTATAAGATGATGAGAGGCATTGATTGTATGGATAGTGAGAGGCTTTGTACCAGGTCTGAAATAGTTGCCACAATGGGAAACAGTTTTAAGGTGCTGGGGAGTAGGTAGAATGGAATAGGCTGCCGGCAACGGTGGTGGAGCCGGAAACGATAGAATCTTTAAAGAGACTTTTGGATAGGTACATGGAACTTGGAAAAATAGAGGGCTATGGGTAAGCCTAGTAATTTCTACGGTAGGGACATGTTCAGCACAACTTTCTTGGCTGAAGGGCCTGTATTATGCTGCAGATTTTCTATGTTTCTTTCTATTTGTTCTGTTTATCATCTCCACTCCCTCAGCAATGTTGTAGGGAGTGAGATGCAACAGAGAAACAAGACAGATTGAGAAAAGTGAGATTGCAACATAGTTGGGCACCAGTTGATATTGATGACAAATGTTTCAAGAGCAAATGTGATATGGCACTTCATTGAAAACCAAATTTGAGGACATAGTTAAACAGACACTCTGGTGGACAGAGTAAAATGAATTTCTGTACAATGTAGATCAAGTCCCCTGCGTTTATGAGTGAATGAAGAAATTTCACACTGCATTCGGAGAGCATTTGGGACCACTGATGAAGGTGGCTGTTAAGGACCCTGCATTAACTATCCTGAGGTCCAGAGGCCGAAGAACTTTCTCTAATTAGCAGTCAAGCTTGATTTTGTGATAATCTGTGTCCATGAATAGATTAATGAAAATATTGTACTGCTGGTAAGGATGTCCTTGGACAATGCAGGACTGAATGTCCTTGGTTATATTAATAATTCAAAGGGGATCTAGAGCAGCGAGGAAAGGGGGCAGAGAAATGACAAAGGGCATTCCGTCTAGGTAAGAGCAAATGGTTGAAATTTTGGAAGGCAAAACAGCGTAATAAGATCATGGCAAATGTTGAGTCCCTGGGCAGTTTTGTAAAACAAAGGGATGTAGGAATGCCAGTATATGGTTCCTTGAATGCGTTGACATGAATGGCAGTATCGTGACAAATTCATTTGGCACGTCATTGTTTATCAATCCGCATATGAGTATAGGTGTCAAAACATTTGTTAGGGTCCAGTCCGGAGCCCATCTTCCGGGACTTGCTCCGGTCCACGGACTCCAGACTCCGGGCCTTGCAGCCAGCCCTCCTGTCACTCGGAGCTATTTGGTCATCTTGGCTTAAGGAGGTACATCTGTCGCCTGCCTGAACTCTGGGATCCTCCTGTCCTGCCTGAACTTTGGAATCCTCCTGTCTGCCACAAACCCTGGGATCCTCCTGTCTGCTACGAACTCTGGGATCCTCCTACCTCGCCTGACCTCTGGGATCCAGCCCCGCCTGCATTACCCCTTGCATGCCATGGCATCCCCATCCTGTCCTACCCCTAGTACTTCAGTGCCTGTGTCCTGCATTTGGGTCTATTCCATGTCCGCCGCTGACAACATTATACTGCAGTTGTATGAGATAATAGTGTGGCAACACCTGTGGCATTTGTACAGTTTTCGTCCCTCTGTTGAAGGAACAAGGTCATTAAGTTGAAAGGGGAGCATAAAGAGTGATTTGTCACAATATTGCTTTGACCGAGAGCCTGTGTTATAGGAGATGTTGAACATGCAATGACCTTTTCCTTGAAAAGAAAGAGACTGGTACAAAATGTAGAGGGGCATAGACTGGGTGAATACACATAATTTTTACCAAGAGAAATTGAATTAAAAACTAGACGGCATAGGATTAAAGTGAGAGAAAGAAACAGGAGGAACCTGTGTCAGGTTAACTTACAAGTTCAGGAATCCCAGAAACTTCGGTAGTTCAAGCAAGACCAAAAATATTACAGAAATTAAGCAGGAAGAACCCGGACAAACTACAAAGGATCTTGAAGATCTGCATTACTCATGATATGTAGAATACTTGATGGGGGTATAGAAAATTAAGAGTGGTGCAGATAAGACAACAACTACAATTTAACAAATTGAAAATGAAATTGTAATCGAATCAGTGCAATTTGAACAAATGTGATAGATACCGTGTTAACAACCCCCATGACAGATAGCAACTGGGACATATGCACCACAAAGCTAAAGCCCAGAGCTGGTCCAAAAATAATCAAATTAGAAATGTAAGGCAAACAATCCAAGGATCATTGCTTACTCATGAGTTTACACTATGAAAATACAATTCATATCCTATGTGGTAAAAAATATATTTTTCAAATGACTCCTGGTGTGACATAACTCCCCTTCTAAATTAATCTCCTGGCACCTTAGGGTGATTAGGGAGAAGCCAATGAAAATCAGTAATCAGATCAGCATGTAAAATACCCCAGACTGGAACCCAGCTCCTCTCGTCCAGTTCACAACCCTCCGAACCTACTAAACACTGGAAGTGCCCATTAACTTGAAAGGAATCAAGCAATCTCTGGACAGTGTAAGCAGGTGCTCCATCTATGACTCTGGGAGGAGGGAGAGGCTTAGGTATAGGGGACAAACGAGAAACAGATTCAGCATTTAAGTTCCGAGATGTGAAAAATGGGATGGATTCAGTGATACCTGGGAAGCTGTAATCTATATATTACACGATTGATTCTCCTAACAACCCTCTTAACAGAGCCCAGTGAAGCCTACAGCTTGCTTCAGAGATTCCAGGTTAAGGGGAACATATTGGATAGACCCACAGAAAGAAGTAACCAGCCATTTACTGTTGTTTCCATGGTATTGCTGCCTTATCGAAGTGAGCCAATGTCCTCTTGGCCTTACGCCATCGCTGTTTGCTGCACTCGACAAACAGTTTAGCAAATGGAACACTACATCCACTTCCTGCTCAGGAAAGAAAGGATGCTTAAACCCAAATTAATCTTTAGAAACTACACATGTCAGACAAAGAATGATGAAGTGTTGAAAGAGCTATCTCTTCCCAAGTTAAACAGTCACTTCCAGAGGTTTGGTCTCCAGAAAGAAGGGAACAAATGTTGAATTCCAAATCTTGGTTGTTCCTCTCAGTCTGAACATTTGTCTATGGATGAAAACTAGAAGAAAGGCTAGATGTAGCTTGAATAAGGTTACAAAATGCTTCTAAAACTTGAACACCTATTTGTCCCTTACTAGGGAAAGAGAGCGCCTGTAGTATGTCAAATTACCGGGTGAAGCAGTAGACTTTGGGGGTACTGCAGGTCTGTGTCTTTTGTCTTTCCTGCTGCTTGCTCGAGTGTTCAGTGGAGGGCGATGATGACTTTTTGCTGGTGGGGTAGTGTGGGGGGGGGGGGCTGTTGCTTGGCTGCAGTATGTGCGGGGGGTTTCTGGCGTTTTCACGATTTTACTGTCATTCACTCTTTGGGGCACTCCTCTGTTTTCCTGGTTGTTTGTGATGAAAAAGAATTTCAGGATGTATATTGTATACATTTCTCTGACATTAAATGTAGCCATTGAACCTAATGAAAAAAAATGTGAACTCCTCCGACAGACAATATCAGAAGGAAATCCATCTACCCTGAACATGCCCTGGAATAAATGTCCGCAATTTACGGGGTATGGGCAATGCAGTGAGGGGGAAAAAATACAGGCCTTGTAAAATCGATGAAAAACAACTAAAATGACAGTACAGCAGCATGAAGTGGGGAAACCTCAAATAAAATGCAGAGAGAAATGGGACTGGGGCCAGAAGGGATGGGCTGGGAATGGAGAAGACACTGGGGGAGGAGAATTGAAATATTTGGAATGGGTACAAATTTCAAAGTGTTGGACAAATGACCTGACATCCCGATTAATACCAGATCACTAATATTGTCTTTTTAATGAATTCTAGGGTACGTGAAATTCCAGAGTGGGCTATTATCCTGGACACATTTGAACACATCCGCCTGAAGCTTGGGTGGCACAAAAAGGTGACCAAGGGGAACATAGCTGGAAAAAAGATTACTGCTCTCGAGTGCACTTCTACTTGGAAAACAATATCCGAAGAGACAGGAGACAAAGGTTTATTTTCTGAAAGTATCAACTCTGGCCTATTTATTGAATTGGACTTGGGAGGTTGCGTGGATCAAATTGCCTAGATAAGGCTTCAGGCTTTATGTTCTTGGAACGCAGACGATAAGTATTGACGCTATTAAAATGGATAAAAGCAAAGCATGTTTGTCATAAACTCAATTATTCAGAGCCATACATACAACAAACAATGTTCAGCGACTTCAGACTAGTGCTGCCACTCTTCTAAGGTTATTTTCACATTCAATATCTCATGGCTAGCTGTATCATAATTGAATTGGGCAGGTGATACACGTTACGGAAAGTAAGCACAGGGATACAACTTTTTGTTATTGGTGGAAAGTTTGAGAAGGTGGAAGCCTCGTGATATCTATATTCATGGATACAGTAATAAAATAACGAGAGAGTAACTTAATATGTTACTGATCAGACTGGATGGAAATATGAGTGTGTACCCAGGTGACGGTCGTTCATCAATATTAATAGCATATATTTGGGTTCAGAAGGCATGCCTTTCAGGTTTACAGCTGGCACAATAACTTTAAGACTTTAAGGAGAACCAGCAGGCTTGGAGTCCCTTCACTACAAGTTGTTTATCTACTGAGTGACAAATCTGCCACACTGAAATCATAGCTCATAGATTGTGAACGTACATGGGAGTAGGCAAATGAGGCTCCAGGACAAATACATAATTTTTGCCTACATGCTAATGTTCAGGTTTGTTCTGTTCACCAAAAACAGACAAATCTTATCTTGTTAATTCGTATCTAATTTGTCTACTCACACTCATCAACAAAGTGGAAAGTAGTCAATCTCAATGTAGTGCAATATCCACTTTGAAATGCTTTGCTTCTCATATATTCAGCTGGAAGATGTTTACCTCCAACTGAGAGGGTAACAAATTGAATCAATAGTCTAATTGCTTCCAGTGAATTGAATCAATTGCTTCCTGTGACCATACACAAAATAATCAGTACCCTCTATTTTCAAACAAGTCTTATTGAAATAAACACACACTTCATGTATTTGCGAGCTGGACATGCAAACAAACAAAAAAACCCCTGTATATCCTCAGGCAGAATGTATACAGGGAGATAAACAGTCGATGTTACAGGTTGCAAGACTTTATCAGAAGCTGCCAGAATTAAAGAGAATTGTGTGAGGTTGATTACCGGGAGGTTAAGCTGACAGCTGATAAGTGAGACCAGCTGAGGTGGTAAATTGGGGGAGCAGTGGTTGGTAGGTGGATTGGGCAAAGGGTTAATGAGGTAGGAATCTTATAGAAGGAGACAGTTGATGGAAGATCAAAGGGCATGGGGTGGTAAAGGCAGATAATAGTCATGAGAGCAAAGGAAGAGAAGGGAAAGGCTGAATGGGTAACCTGAAAGGGAAAAGTAAAAAGAGAAGGGGAGAAGAATCTCCTGTTCTATACAAAGGGTTAGAAGATACTGCAGGCAATAGCAATTTTTGTTCTTGCCTTGAGGTTCGGGGCTAAACAAATAGGATATGAGGAGCTGCACCTTTAAGCTGAGTTTGGCCTCGTCATGGCTGCAGAGCAGTTGATTTGAAATCGTTGCTACAGAGAGATCCTGGCTTTCTCGGAGAGCAGAGTGAAGATGCTTGGTGAAGCGGTCTCACCAATATAGGGAAGTCGGCACTGTGAGCAATACATGAACCGGACAGATTCACAGTTGAAGCATTTCCTCATCTTCAAGGACTATTAGAGGACCTGAATGGTGAGGATGGAGTAGTAGCACTTGTGCCAGTAGCAGGGATAAGTGCCAGGAGGAGGATTAGTGGTAAAGGATGGGTGGGCAAGAGGGAAATGTAATAGAAATCTCTAAGGAAAGCACTGAGATTCTTCTAGTGATGGGATATCGAACGATTTGGTGGATTTGCAAAAAAATTATAAGCTGGATGTATAGTCCAGATAGAAATAATGACCTTTCTCTGTTACAATGGGCCAGGGCTTGTGTTTGTAAAGTGGAGGAGATGTGGGTGAGGGCTGTCTCAATGAGAAGTGAGGTCTCACATCTCCCATGTTCTGGAATGGAAAGTCTGGGAACAGGTGCGGCATGAATGTAAGAGGGATGGGTTAGTAAATTTGTTGATGACACAAATGTTGTAGGTGTAGAGGGTATTAATGGCAAGACTCTTGTGAATGTGGCAGATCAGAGTGATCTCGGGGTCCAAGTCCTTAGGACACTTAAAGCTGCTACGCAAGTTGACTCTGTGGTTAAAAAGAAATACGATGCATTGACCTTCATCAATCTTGGGATTGTGCTTAAGAACTGAGAGATAATATTACAGCTTTTTAAGACCCTGGTCAGAACCCACTTGGAGTACTGTGCTCAGTTCTGGTTATCTCACTAAAGCAAGGACGTGCAAACCATAAAAAGTGTGCAGAGGAGATTTACAAAGATGTTGCCTGGATTGGCGAGCATGCCTTATGAGAATAGGTTGAGTGAACTCAGCCTTTTCTCCTTGGATTAACGGAGGATGAGAGGTGACCTGATAGAGATGTACAGGATCATGAGAGGCATTGATCGTGTGGATAGTCAGAAGCTCTTTCCCAAGTCTGAAATAGCTAAGACGAGTGGGCAATGTTTTAACACTTACATACTGTTAATAATCAATACCTTCATAGTATGGTCCAGTTCAATTTTGACCCGGCGGCAGAATCCCCTTGTAGATACCAAATTTTGAACCACAGATCTATTTAAAATGTATAAATGGCCTTTCTGACATTAATAAATAAGTAAATAATCTATAATTAATGTTTAATAGATCTCAAATCCATTTCAATAGCTATGGGTCAAATTTGACCGGAGCAGCCTCAATGTATAATAAATTTGTAGCACCTGTACAAATGTATAAAATTTAAGTATTTTCATTTTTGCACATTCTGGTCACTTTAGGAAAATTCATCAAATTTAGTCTAAAAATGGCATTTAGGGTGTTTTTACAGCTCTCAAATTTGACCCGGAAAGTAAGTATGGGTTAAGGTGCTTGGAAGTAGATAGAGAGCAGATGTCAGGGATGAGTTCTTTACGCAGAGAGTGGTTAGTGCGCGGAATGGGCTGCGGGCGGTAACAGTGGAGCCGGAAACGATCGGTTTTTCAAGAGGCACCTGGATGGATACATGGAGGTTAGAAAAATAGAGAGCTATGGGTAAGCCAAGGCAGTTCTAAAGTAAGGACATGATCGGCACAGATTTGTGGGCCGAAGGGCCTGTATTGTGCTGTAGATTTTCTATGTTTCTATGTTTCTGACATGGCACACACTTGTCCTTCCCCTCCCTCCACACCACATTCATTCTAGCGTGCTCCCTATTCCGTTCCCGTCCTGATGACGGGTGTCGCCCCGAAACATCGACAGTTTATTCATTTTCATCTTCACACTGTCTGGCCTACTGGAATTGCTTCAGCATTTGTGTGTATGCGCTAGATAAACACAATCCTGCGTTAGCTGTTGCCTTCCTGAACATATTGACTTCAGGGGACACAGAAGTAGTTACAGAGGGAAGCGAGGTCATTATGAAACCCTACCTGCTAATCATGGCGTGGGTGGTCATGGAGGTCTCCACGAACAAAACGGCAACTGTCAGTTGTAAAGCAGAAGTGATGCAATGCAGAACCAACAACTGAGGACTCGCAGGATGTCAGCATGTTCCATGCCCATGGATGGATGCACAGAGACTATCGGACCTCCAGTCTCGGTGTCACCCTCCTTCATCCCCAACATCCCACCGGCACCACCGATTACATTGGCATAGCCAGATTAAGGAAAAAACACACCTGGTTTACGGATCTTTCCATCCCTTTCCGCCCCGGGAAAGCCGACGTACAGGGTTGGAAAATTAGTTAAGCTTTCCTGAGGAGAAGGCTACTGACAAAGTCCTTTTTACTCTGAGCCAGTATTCCAAGTAGTAGCCCATCTTAGAAGATGCTTCCTCTCCCCGGGGATCGGGTCTTTGGAGCTTCTGAAGGCGTTTCTGCAGCTCTGTTTTTTTCCTTAGGGATGTGGTTACTAACCCCATGTCCAATCTTCCTTCTTTCCCAGCCCTGTTCGGGACCCTCCAGTCGGAGTTACCGGAACAGAATGTTGGTGTATTTAATTTTGCTACAGGAACATCTTTCCAAGAACAGCTCCGTCAGCTTCCTCCGTCCATTCAGCCGATAGATCTGTGACAGACTGCGGCCGCAGTCACCAATGGTACCTATTTATCGAGCCGTTCACACCAGGGAGGAAACCCATGCAAATCAGGGCGACTCACACTGACCAACCAGAGCAACACACACAAAATTCCCGAGCAACTCAGCAGGCCAGGCAGGATCTAGGAAAATGGTACCATCGCCGTTTCCGGCCGAAACCCTTTGGTAATATTTGTCCGCTTCTCTATCCCACGCCCGATTCACACTTTCAATCTCTATTCACTCTTTTCCAAGATGCTTCCTTTCCTGCTGAGTTCCTCTGGGATTTTGTGTGTGTGGCTCGGATTTCCAGCATCTGCAGATAGTCTTTTGTTTCTGATCAACTAGAACAACGGATTTGAAACCTTCCTCTTCACCGTCTCACACCAACAGGATGAGGCGGTGTCACTGGAGGCAAAATCAGATCAGTTGATAAAACAAAAGTGTATGAACAGACTGTTCTGGGTCTGTTATCTCCCAAATTTGCACAGGAGGCGGAAGATACAAAGCTTCGTTTTCTCTTTTATCCCCAACAAATGTGTAACAGACAACCCACAGATCTACAGGTTGCGGACACACACGAAGTGCTGCTGGAAGCTCGGTGGGAGACTGATGAACGCTGCCGACTCCGCAGTCCGGCAGTACGTGCATTGTAGTCGGTGCAGCCAAAGTTAAAACTGCGCAGGCTGGAAAGTATCTTGATCAATTAAAGGGGAATCTCCAGGGGGAGCCACATGACTGGCTATCCTGTCATACTTGTGTGTACTTTTTAAAGTTTATGTCACTGAATATCACAATCATAATTGTGAATGTTTACACAGTTTCTTCCCTGGATTTGAAATAAGAAATAATATTTCCCCATTATTTCCCTGTTTCAGTTCTTGCCACTTTCCATCCCTCACACACCCAGGTACAATGGAGCAGAGAATACAGACTTCCTGTTTCCACACAAATCATTCAGATGTTGAGTTCAATTCCACCCTGACCGTTAGAGGGATTGAAGTCTGTCTGAATGTGAGGATGAAATCTGTTCTGAGAAACAGTAAGATGCAGGTACAATAGCGCAAACAGACAGTGGGAACTACCCCACGATGGATTCACCAATATTACTACACACATGCAATGAATCTATACCCAGGCAGAGTTATTAACCCTTTGAGAGAGGGAACCTCTTGTCATAGGCACTATGGTAGCGTAGTGGATAGCACGACACAATTAGAGCTTGTGGCAATCTTGTGTAAAACATTTAATTCTGGCACTGGCTGTAAGGAGTTTCTACGTACCCTTCGTGAGTGCGTACATTTCCTTCGGGTGCTCCAGTTTCCTCCTTCATTTGAAGGACGCACAGGTTAGTAGGTTAACTGGTCATTGTAAATATTCCTTTGATTAGGCTTGTGTTAAAAAGGTTGATTGGGACTCACGTGTGATCAACAAATATCCAAGGGAATCAACAACAATTTTGGGTGGGTAGAGTTGGGGAGGGGGGATTCAGGCAACAAGTCATTTCATAAAAATTTTGTTTTGAGTGTCATCTTCACCTGATCTTTGAGATAGTTTGATAAAAGGAACAGGAGGTGTTGCCAGCTGGAGCAGCTTGGTGTCCAGGGTTTTGTGTTTGAGCAACAATAGTCCTTGCCCAAGTTTGAATGCTTTGTGTGCAGCAGGTTGCTGGAGGTGCTCATCCTGCGGCTAAAGTTAATGAAGATGGTGGGAGACAGTTTGATCGCCATACAGCTAGATGAGCAGACAGATTGGCCCCAGGAGTCCCCTAAGGACACACTGCTCCATGACTGAATGATATTCAGAGTACTGATTGGGAGTCTTCTCCGGGGCTAGAGGATTAACACGTGGTCCATGGTGTCTATTTGCAAGTGGGTCCATTGTGCAGGTAGAGAGTAGAATGATCTGCAGATGAACAAGAGAGAAGATTCTTAAAGTTAGCAGTCACCTGAGTTTACTGTGGCACAGACATGATTCAGGGCAGGTATGTTGTTTCTATGGTGTCCCAGTCGCTAAACCTGTTCAGTGATTTCACTAGAAAATCTTGGATGGGAAGAATGAAGGGTACCAGTTTCTTCAAACATTTCCAAGATGTTTGGCTTTGTGGTGTAATTGGTCAGTGTAAATTGGCCCAGGTTTGCAGATGAGTGTCAGGATTTGAAGGAAATGTGAGGGGAATGGAAAGGCATTGTTACAGGGTTGGTGTAAATCGGTGTTGGATGGAAAGCACAGACACAGTATGGAGAAGAATCTCTTTCCATGCTTCATGACTGAAAGCAGTCAGAATTGAGGCCAGTTGAAATGGAACCACAGTGCTGGAACAGTTAGTGGACATGTTGTGGTGGCATATATTGTTGAAACCTCAGACAAATTTCGGAATCATGCTGCATGCTGAGCATGCTGCAACGAGTGTCCCGAGAGGTGTATATTTCATTGCTATTAGTTTCATAGAAAAGACGGATAATAGCGCTGGATATGAGGTAACAGGTTTACAAATAGAGGCCATGTGTAGTGAGGAGAGGATGTTGATGGAGAAAAACAGCCATCAAGAGAAGGAGTTGCAACAAAAAAAAGGCAGACAGAATTGAAAAGGGTGAACAGGGAACTGAAGATGTTGTATTTGAATGCAGAATACTGCAGGTAAACTTGCAGCACAGTTGCAGATTGGCAGGGATGATTTTGTAGGCATCACGGAAATATGGTTGAAACAAGATCACAGCTGGAAGCTTAATGACCACATTGTGTCTAAAGCAAAGGCCGGAAGGCAAAGGGGGTGGCGATGATTTATTAGTTAGAAAATTAAATCAAATCATCGGGAAGCGGTGACATGGAGTCGGAAGGTATTGAATCGTTGTGGACAGAGCTAAGGAACTATAAGGGTTAAAATTCTCTGATGGGAGTTGTGTACAGAACCCCAAACAATAGTAACAATGTAGTTTACAAATTATAATGGGAGATAGAAAGTGCATTCAACAAAGGAAATTTTACAATAGCCATGGGGAATTTTAATATGCAGGTATATTCAGAAAATTATGTTGGTGCTGGATTCTAGGAGTTGGAATTTCTAGAGTGCCTACAAGATGGCTTTTTAGAGTAGCTCATGGTTAAACCTACTGGAGTATCAGGTATTCTGGATTGGGTGTTGTGCAGTGAACGAGAATTGTTTAGACAGCTTAAGGTAATGATCAAATTCACCCTGAAATTTGAAAAGGAGATGCTAATGTCAGATATACCAGTATTACAGTGGGGTAAAATAAATTACAGATGAATGACAGAGGAGCAGGCCAGGATTCATTGAAAAAGAATCCTGGCAGGGATGATGGCGGAGCAGCAACGGCTGTAATTTTTGAAAGCAATTTCAGAGGCATAGTAATTGTTTATCCCAAAGAGGAAGATTTATTCGAAATGAAAGATGAAACATCTGTGGCTAACAAGAGAGGTCACAGCTGATATAAAAGTTAAAGAATGGGCATAAAATAGAGCAAAAGTTACTGGGATGTTAGAGGATCGGGAAGCTTTCAAAAATCAACGGAAGGCAACCAAAAATGTCACGAAGAAGTGTAAGATAGAATATGAAATTAAGCTAGCCAATAATGTTAAAGAGGATATCAAAATTTTCTACTCATACATAAAGTGCAAAAGAGAGGTAACTGTGGAACTCAGGCTTCTGGAAGACAGTTCCGGAGAGGCTGTAATTCGGGACAATGAAATGGGGGATGTATGGAATAACTGTTTTGCATCAGTCTTCACTTTGGAAGGCACTAGCAGAATGGCGAAAGTTCCAGGTGTCAGTGCTCATGAAGGCTTTGAAGTTACCATAACTCTACAGTAGGCTCTTGAGAAACAGATAGGTCTTAAGGTAGATATATGTCATGTAGACCAGATGGTGTACACTCAAGAGTTCTGAAAGAGGAGGCATTAGTAATAATCTTTCAAGAATATTTAGATTCTGGAATGGTTCTGCAAGATCAGAATATTGATAATGTCACTCTGCTCTTCAAGAAGTGAAGAGAGGCAGAAGAAGAGAAATTATAGGCCTCAGTCTCACCTCAGAGGTTGGGAAGATGTTGGAGTCAATTAATAAGGAAGTGGTTTTGGGGTACTTGGAGGCACATGATAAAACAGCTTGTAGCAAGAATTGTTTCATTAAAGCAAAGTCTTGCCTGACAAATCCGTTGGAATTCTTTGAAGAAATAACAAGTAGGATAGAGAATGGTAAATCAGATGATGCTGTGTGCTTGGATTTTCAGAAGGCCTTAAACAAGGTGCCTCACATGAGGCTCTTAACAAGCTATGAGGTCATTGTATTCCAAGAAAGATGGTAACATGGATAAACCAGTGGCTGGTGAGCAGGAGGCAAAGAGTGACATTAAAGGGAACCTTTTCTGGCTGGCTACTGGGACTACTGGTGTTCCACAGGGGTCTCTGCGACCCCCGGAAGGTGGCGGCCGGGGCAGATGTGCTGTGGAAAGCCAAGGAGAGTGGGGCGTCCGTCGCACAGATCACGAAGCCATGTGCCCAAAAGCAGACCAGACCAGGCCCGGCAGCAGAGCCCACAAAACCCAGAGGCAGGAGTGCGAAGGCCAGCGTACAATGATGCTTCTACCACCAGCTGTGCGGCACAGAAGCCCGTCCTGCATTTCCTGGGAAATGCCAGGGCCAGCCGCTGCTTATAGCTACGGCGGCTGGCCATCAGGATAGCCTCCTGTATGTCTGGGACAAGCAGTCGGGATGTCGCTTTTTGGTCGACACCGGGGCTGAGATCAGCATCTCACCTCCGACGAGTTACAGCACTCGCAACAGAGAATTGGGACCCACTCTGCGGGTCGCAAATGGCAACACAATATGGACCTACGGCGCCCGTATGCTGCGGCAGCAGATCGGCTCCAGCTGGGTCACGTGGGACTTCACACTGGCTGCCTTGGCCCAACCACTCCTGGGAGTGGATTTTTTGCGAGCTCACAGCCTACTGGTCGACCTGCAAGGAAAGAGCCTAGTCTACGCCAAGATTTTTTCAAACGTTCTCCCTGGGTGAAGCCAAGTTGCCAGTCCCACACCTCGACTCCATCATGCTGTCCTACAACAAATTCACCAGAGTCCCGGCGGATTTCCCATCAGTTCTGACACCGCAGTTCACGGCAGCCATGCCCAGACATGGGGTACAGCACCACATCCCGACCCAGGTACCACCCCTCCACTTCCGTGCTCGAAGGCATCCCCCGGACAAGCTCTGACTGGCGAAGGAGGAGCTCATGAGGATGGAGGAATTGGGGATCATACGGCGGTACGACAGCCCATGGGCCTCCCCCCTGCACATGGTGCCCAAAGCGACAGGGGGCTGGAGACTGAGCGGCGACTACCGCAGGCTGAATGAGGCTACAGCACCAGACCGCTACCCTGTGTCGCACATTCAGGACTTTGCAGCAAACCTCAAGGATCTTTTCCAAGGTAGACCTCGTCCGGGGATACCATCAAACCCCGATGCATCCGGACGACATCCCCAAAACAGCACTCATCACTCCTTTCAGCCTTTTCGAATTCTTCCGAATGTCGTTCGGCCTGAAGAATGCCGCACATACGTCCCAGCGGCTCATGGACGCGACCTGGACTTTGCATTCATCTATTTGGACGACATCCTCATAGCCAGCAGTAAGACGTCAGCAGCATCTGTCCCACCTCCGCCAACTCTACGCCCAACTGAGTGAATACGGCCTAACAATCATCCCGACCAAATGCCAGTTCGGTCTCGACACCATCGACTTCTTGGGCCACAGAATTACTAAAGACGGGGCAACTCTTCTGCCTGCTAAGGTACACGCAGGTCGCCACATAAACCGCTCCCCCCCAGAACCGGCGATACACCCCCCAATGTCCACTCCTGAAGTCGGCTCTCATGGTCCGCCTGAAAGGGCCTAACTGGGCGCTCGAACTTCCCTGGGTCCTGCTCGGAATCCGCACGGCGCCCAAAGAGGATCTGCACAACTCGTCGGCAGAGTCGGTGAACGGCGCACCCCAGGTTGTCCCAGGAGAGTTCATACCGTTACCAGGGGCTGGAGGAAGAACCTGCAGCAGTCCTGGACAGACTACATGAGAGACTCCATACCTGGCCCCCATACCCACTTCACAGCATGGACAGAGCCCGACCTGCGTACCCAAAGAACCGCAGAACTGTAAGTTTGTTTTTGTACGCGGGGCCAACATCGGGCAGCGCCACAGCGGCTCTACGAGGGGCCGTTCAAGATGATCAGGAACAACGGGTCCACGTTCGTACTGGACATTGGGGGCAAAGAGCAGGTTTTCACGGTGGACCGACTCAAACCTTGGTGCAGCCGGTCGAGATTCAGGCACCGCGGCACAGAGGCAGACCTCCCAAAGAGAGACCAATTCAGACTGTGGACATTGTGGGGGGAGGGGGTTATGTGGCGACCCACTTTCGAGCGCACCCGAACCGGCTCACAAAATGGTGCGCGCCGGCAGGGAGGCCGGCCCAAAAAGGGTGTCAGGCCTTCTTCACCAGCAAGGGGAAAAGCCCACGCGCGGGACGGGACTGTGAAGACGCGCCCCCTACAGCTTTCCCGCCCGGGAGGGCGGAAACAGGAAGGCTTAAAAGTGTTGCCGCGAAGTTTGAATAAAGTTTTAACGCAGCTGCAACTCACCGACTGCGTGTCGTTATTCTAGCGCTGTGTGTCGCACACCTCTACGACATTATTTTTTTTCTAGATACACGGCTGTTATGCTTCGTTGTTGAGTGTGTGTATTACGTCATTGCGCTGTCGGATCACGCATCTATGAAATTTACTCTGAAGCTCTCTGATTTTTTTTGAAAATGTCACAGTGGAGATTGAATCCCATATTGTTACAGGATCCAGCCTTTGTTAGTTTTATCAAGGAGCAAGATTCTATATTTTTTGAACTTAATACAACTGAAGGAATTTCAAATTTGGTTATATGGGATACAATGAAATCCTTTCTTTGGGGACAGATAATTTCATATTCAGCAGCTTTAAGAAGGAAAACCAAAACGGAACTCTTAGTGATTACTAATAGAATTAGAGAAATAGATAAAGTGTATTCCGTAAGACCTACTGAAGGTCTATATGAGGAAAGGGTTGAACGTCAAACACAATATAATCTGCTTTTGACCTTTCCGATCGAGTAGCAATTTTTTAAATATAAAATTCTTTTTTGTATAAATGGTGATAAATCAGCTAAACTGCTGGCTGGTCAGTTAAAGTCAAACATGGTCAGCAGACAGATTTTGAAAATACGCAGTGCAAATAGAACTGAAACATTAGACCCTTATGAAATTAATAAGATATTTATGGATTTCTATTCCAATCTTTATAAATCTGAATTCTCTGATAATACTATAATTATGAACAGATTTTTGTTAAAAATTAAATATACCTAAAATTTATATTCAAGTTATTAATACACTAGATGCTCCTATTAAACAAGAGGAAATAACTAAGGCTATATGCTCTATGCAACTAGGGAAAGCTCCGGGACCAGATGGATATACAGTGGAATTTTTTAAGACCTTCATTGAAATGCTGACACCACATCTTTTTCAAAATTTCACTGATCCTATATGCTCCAGAAGCCTTCCAAAAACCTTTTATGAGGCATTAATTTAATTGATTCTTAAAAAAGGAAAAGATCTATCTGAATGTGCCTCTAATAGAACTATCACCTTATTGAATGTGGAATTTAAAATTCTCTCCAAGATTTTAGCCAATAAACTTGAGAAATGTTGCCTACTGTTATCTCAAATGATCAAATTGGATTTATTAAAAAATCGGTCTTCACAATTTAATATTCAAAGACTGTTAAATATTATTTACTCTCCCTCGGCTAAAGAATCCTAATGTATCATGTCTCTGGATGCAGAGAAAGCTTATGATAGGGTGGAATGGCCTTATTTGTTCCAGGATTTGAAGACGTTTAATTTTGGCCTGGGATTTATTTCCTGGATCAATCTGATTTATCAAGCCCTGCTGGCTGCAGTTATAACTAATAATCAAAAATCTCCTTATTATAGAGTATTTATTTAGAGGAATTCGTCAGGGCTGTCTTCTCAGTCCTTTATTATTTAATTTGGATTTAGAACCACTTGCTATTACTCTTAGGGATTCTAACTCCCGTTCATGGTATTAAGAGAGGGGATAAGTTGTATAAGGTTTCGTTAAAAGCAGATGACTTATTAGTTTACATTTCAGACCCTAGGAAATCTATTCCCTCTATGCTATCCATATTTACTGAATTTCATATTTTCTCTGGATATAAACTAATTTACATAAAACTAAACTATTTTCCATTAATAATTACTTAGATTATTATGATCAAATACCATTTAATATTGCTAAAAATGATTTGACCTATCTTGGTATTAAAATTAATAATTTTTTAAAAGTTTTATATCGGTATAATTTTCTTCCTCTAATTGAATATACACAACAAACATTTTCTAAATGGTCGCCTATGACGATGTCATTAATTGGTTGAATAAGTGCCATATAAATGGTAATATTACTGAAATCTTTATATACGTTTCAAGTGGTTCCATCCTTTGTCCCGAAAACGTTCTTTGATAGAATAGTTTCTATGATCCTGTCATACATTTGGAACAATAAAAGTTCTAGAGCGAATAAATCTTTATTGCAAAAATCAAAAAAAGATGGAGGACTGGCGTTACCAAATTTTAGATTTAATTATTGAGCAATTACTATTCGTTATATCACCTTTTGTATTTATGGTATAGATAATCAGGACTGTCCTTCATGATTAGACCTGGAAGAGAATCGGTAAGGGGGTTTTCTTTGGCTTCTTTACTGTGAGCTTCTCTTCCTTTGATGTTCTCCAGGAGAGGTAGACAAAATCTTAGTCTAAACATACATTAAGAATTTGGTTTCAGTTTCGCAGATTTTTTGACTTAAATAACTCTGTTCTATCTAGTTCTCATTTTAACTTTTTTTTTAAACCATTATTTCCAGATAAGGCATTTTTAACATGGAAAACTAAGAGAATAAAAACTTTTTTTAGATTTGTTTTTAAAGGATTATTTAATGTTTTTGCAGCTAGTGGATAAATATGTTATATCTAATGCACAATTTTTTATATACTAACAAGGTAGGAATTCTTTACGCAATTTTCTACCAAATTATCCATTTGCTCATTTACCAAATATGATGAATACTATTTATCAGTTTAAACCATTTTAAAAAGGATAGATAGTTGTTATATATAAACAGCTAGTGAATTCACGAATGATGCCTAATGATAAGGTGAAACGTGCTTGGGAAATGTTACTTCAGGAGTCCCTTTCAGATGATCACTGGAATAAAATTTATTATTTAGTTAACAATTCATCTATCTGCGCACGTCACTCCCTAATTCAGGTCAAGATAGTGCACAGGGCACATATGTCAAAGGATAAACTACCGCATATTTTCTAATATAAACTTCACCTGTGATAGATGCAATGCTGAGGTGACGATTACAACTCATATGTTTTGGTCTTGTATAAATTTAAATAAATAAATGGAAAGATGTTTTTAGAACGTTATCCAATGTCATAGGTGTGGACTTACAACCTAATTCACTTACAGCAATATTTGGGATCACTCCAAAAGATGCAGGAAATGTTCCTGCTTCCTCTCAACATGTGATAGCCTTTTCAACTTCATTGGCTAGGACAGTTATTTTGTTGTATTGGAAGGATCCCAATCCACTTACTGTATCTCTCTGGCTCTCTTACATTATGCTTGGTGATAATTAAAAGTCGGACGTTTGATACAGCATCCAAATTTGAGCAAACCTGGTGACCTTTTATTCAATATTTTCATATGATCTTTTTTACTCTTTTCTATTTTTAGGTAATTTTTTCTCTCCCTCCACAAAGTTTCAGATTTGACCAGAAGGATGTTTTCTCTTTTTTTGTAATTTTATCCTCAAATGGACTACCCAGTAACATTTTTGTTTTGTTTGTTTTTTTTTTGTTTTAGTTAAGTTTAGTGTTTTTTTCCTTCTTATTAATAGAAAATTTCCAGTCTTTTTTTGTATAAATTGTCAAGAGGCGTTGTGGTACTCTGTTTATACATACTAGCCCAATATTATATTATACATGATTTTGACAGTGTATATTCCTTTCGTTGTTTGTATGCTTATTGTATTATGTATTTGATATAACTTCTCCTCTCTTTTGTATCCATTCATATACATTTTTAAATCAGTAAAAAAAAGATTGAAAATGAAACAAAAAAATGAAAACTGGGAGAAACCCACTGGCATGATGAAGGAAACACTGAACACTACGAAGACCAACATTGCTTTTTGGGATGTACAAATCATGTACAATACTGGCAAGCTAGAACAAATATCTGTAAAAATGCATTGTTAAAATCAACTGTAGGCTGATTAGAGTCAGGCTGAAAGGGAAGCATGTGCATGTAACTGCGATCCAATGATATGCTCCAACTAATGATAGTTACATTGAAGAAAAGAATGTTTTCTACAAACAGCTGCAATTAGAGGTAGAGTCATCATCACGGGAGATTTAAAAGCCAAAGTAAGAAATATACCTCACACTTCAATTGGGCCATAGGTGTATGGGTGTGGAACAATGAATAACAATGGTGAAAGACTGGTGGAACGCTGTACCATAAACAATCTGGTCATAGGAAGGACCTTCTTTCCACACCATGAAATCCACAAACTGACATGTTTCTCATCTAGTAGACGTGACAGGAACCAGACTGACCATTTGATAATCAATGGCATGTGGAGACGATCCTGGCAGGATCTAAAGGGGAAGAGAGGAGTAAATACAGGAAGTGATTGCCACTTTGTTGTAGCAGTGATGAAAGTCATACTGAGAAGCAATGGGACAAGAAATCATATACAAAGAGGTTCTGGTGATCAATGTGAGATCTGCCTTCACTATTCAGTTTATGAACAAATTCCAGGCCTTGCAAGACCTTAATGAGGATGTATCAATAGATAACATTGAAACAATATGGAACTGGTTGCCCCAGTCTTCAAGGAGTGCAATGAGGCTTTCCTAGGATACAGAGCTGGAAAGAAGACCAAATCATTAATACGGCTGTAAACATAGACAGGTGGAGAAGAAAAATGGAAAATAAAGAAGAAAATGTCAGATTTAAAGCAATGCTTATTTAGCTGAAACTTCAACTAGCACACATGGAATCTAATAAGAAAGTTAAGAGTCTTGTAAGAAAGAATAAGAGATTCCATGTGGAAGGCCCTGAAGAGGAAGCTAAAGCAGCAGCTAATTGATGTGATCAGGGAAATATATACAAGTTTTAAAAATTGGTAGGTTCCAGGTGAGATCCAGTAGTCCCAGGAGAGATAAGAACAGACTGCTTTTCACATCTGGGAAAGAACAAGAAGCATGATGGGCAGAGAATTTCAGAGAATTACTGCATAGATCACCTCTAAATGAGGAACCTGATATAAAAGAGGCAGCAGTGGACCTTGACCTAAACACAGATCCACACAAGAAAGAAGTGATTGGTGCTGCAATTAAATCAATAAAGAAGAGCAAAACTCCAGGATATCACAATTTGAAATCCAAACTGATCAAACAGAATCAAAAGTTGCAGTGGTCATTATACAACGACTGTTTGCTATAATCTCGACTTGGGGACATGTACTCAAGAAATGGACAAAAGGCATATTTTTACGATCCCCGAGAAAGGAGCGCTAAATAATTGCAACAACTGGCATGGCACCACACATTTGTTGTTGCCCAGCAAGATGCTCTCCAAAATCATTGTCCAATGGATTACACATGTTGTCGACATCTGTCTGAGGAAGAAGCAAGCTGGCTGCAGGAAAAAACAGAGATTGTGTCGACCAGATCTTCATGCTATGTATCATTATAGAAGAGTGTTAGAAACAAATATATGTTAATTTTGTGATTTTAAAAAGACTTTTGATAGCATCTGCAGGTAGAGACTTTGGCTAACTTTCAGATCATACAAGGACCCTTCCAAAGTTATCCAGTTTTTCCAGAATTTTTATCCTAATTTCACCAACACATTTTGGGTGTGCAAGTGAGCTTTTAAGGCAATACAGGCAAGGCTGTGTGATGTTGGAGATATTGTTTAATCTAGTTATGAGGCAAACAACTAAAAATAAGCAGAGAGGCATCAGGTGGACCCTATTCTCTACTTGAGAAGACCTTGGTTTTGTGGATAGTCTCACAATACTATCACATACACACCAGAAATTGCAAGAGAAAATTTAGAACCCTGTGTACTTTTGATGGACAGAGTAGAATTACAGTCAGCCAGAGAAAGACTGAGACCATGTCCCTTAATGCAGAGTCTCTTCCTCGTATCAAGGCATCTGGTCTCTGTATGATCTTCCATACTTTCTGGCGAAGAAAGATCTCCAACCACACCCTATTCCTTCAGTGTCATCAAGAGAGCATGGCCTGCATCTTCATGAAGCAACTGGAGTTGAATTGGACATGTGATGAGATGAGAGGCCAACTCCATTATCAGGACAGAACTTCATGGGATCCCTGAAGGGTGGAGGAATCCAAGAGACTATAGACAAGATGATGCTGTACGTTAGAGGAAGAAATGAGGACACTGAACCACAGCTGGGACACAATAGTATCAGGGATACAGAGGATAAACAGAGACTGAAGAACTTCATTGTTGCCCTGAACACCAGCAATATAACAGGCAGTATGTAAGGAAGTTAATGAAATCAATCTTCATTTGCAAGGAAATTATGTGAATCTTATCAAATTGAAATCAATCATCTTCACATTTTTCTCCATTAATCTTAGATAAGTGTAACATTGGCCATCATCACCTTTTCCATTTGACAGGGCTCCCTGTGTGGAAGAGAAAGATAGAATGCCAGATGATGAACTTCAAGTATACTCTGCCCACCTGTGTGAGCTACATCAAGGCATATCACAGAGATTTCAGTATATTCTCTCTATGCTAATTCCCAATTGGATTTATTACCCAGTCCTGAACAATAGCAATTAACTGGAAGGATGAAGGAAGAACTGATCTCGCTCTCAAATTTTGAGCTGAAGCTGAGGTGTATAGCAAGAATTTTGGCTGCAGAAAGAAATCACGGAATGTGATCATGCACGGTTGAAAAAGGTCTAGATGTTCTTCATTACATTTACAGCATCATATTAAGTGACATGGACTTTCAGTGTAGTTGCCCAATGTCTTTCAAAGCAATGAAATAAACCGCAAATTGTCTTTTTTCCAGTGACGTCATGGCAGCATAAGTCACTAGCTCCTCCAGAAAAATGCATATTAAGCCCCATTAACCCATCAAATATAGTATTTTTCAGAAAATATTTGATCTCAAAAGAGGGGCAAGAATGGGGAAAATGAATAAAAATATAAAAAGCGACAGTGCGGAGCCTTAGGCCGAGAGTGGTGCAGCGAGCGGCTCTCCTACCCGACCGCATGCTAGCGTGGCGGACGCTGGGCCTCATTCAGGCAAAGCGGTGAATATGATCGAAATTTTGAAAGAGATAAGGGAGTTCCAGAAAGATATAAAGCAGTATCTACATGATATTAATTCAGAGCTTGCCAATGTCAATCAAAATAGCGGTGGCAAAATCTCGAATTGAGAAGGTGGAAGATTGCATTCAAAATGTGGAACAGATACTGAGTAAGTTGATAAAAATACTAAATCACCAAGAAGGTAAACTGCTTGACCTGGAGGGAAGATCACGGCGAAAAATTATCAGAATATACAACGTTCCCGAAGGAGCAGAGGGCTCGTCTACGACAGAGTTTGTTGGAAAGTTGCTGCGGGACACGCTGGAGCGTTCCCCAACTATGAAATTGGAAACCGAGAGAACGCTTCGTGCGCTCATCCCGAAGCCTGCCCGAGATAGAGCAGTTAAGCCATGCCTAAAAATAATTAAATTCCTTAGGTACAGTACCAAGGCGGAGATTCTACCAAGGGCCCACAGTAAGAAGAAGGTGTCATTAGACGATAAATTAATATATTTTGACCAAGATAATCCGCCCCCTCCCCCCGCGGTCATGCAGAAACGTAAAGAATACTCTGAAGTAAAGCGAGTACTAAAGCAAGAAAAGATTAGATTTCCAACTCCGTACCCTGCTGATCTTCCAGTGTTTTATGAAGACGGGACGCGACATTAAGTCCAGTGGGTTGCCCGTCAGCGCGATCAAACCCAGGGAAAGCCGGGCAGAGGAATTATCCCGCTCTGCTTGGGAAATAGTGCAAGAATCGAGAAGGCAGGAGACGGGAGGAGGTAGAGAGAAGTATATCAGGAAGAGACCGGGAGTTTTCCAAAGACATTCTTCACCCCCTCTAGAAGAACCATAAGGTTTGACTAACTTTAAAAATGTTGAGAAGCTAAACGGAAGCAAAAGTACAAACGTTTGTAGATGGTGTTATATCTATCTCTAGAAATAATTATGATAATGCGGATTTTATATTAGTTATTTGTTATTCTTCATTCGTTTACTTCATCCTTTTTCCCCACCAAAATGAGAATATGTGTGTGTGTGTGTGTGTGTGTGTGTGTGTGTGTGTGTGTGTGTGTGTGTGTGTGTGTGTGTGTGTGTGTGT
>JAUOBT010000358.1:42158853-42187483 GCA_032362145.1 Hypanus berthalutzae
CTACCTCAGCAAAAGCATCGACCCCCCCCCGTCACCCGCCATGCAAGCCATAGCAAAACCCCCAGTGAGACCATGATCCAGAGGGCATCACAAAACCACTGTCCATCCCAACACATTGATATCCACAGGCTTTCTCTCACTGACAATGGTGAGAAAGAGATTTTCCTCCTACCTCGCTGAGAGGGAGATCACTGTTTCAATGTTACAATTAGAACCCACTTCTGCAGCCCTTCATCTCTTTCACCAATCAACTTCTTGCTGTTTACCTGAGCCAGCCCCCAGCTTCTTTGGGTTTCACCTATCACCTATCACCTTGCAATTTTTCCTCCGCTCCCCCACTTTCTTTCTCTGACTTCTCCCCTTTTTTCTCAGTCTGATAAAGGGTCTTTGCCCAAAACACTGACTCTTTACTCTTTTCCATTGACTGACTGAACTGCTGAGTTCCTCAAGCATTTTGTGTGTATTGCTTTGGATTTAGAGCTTCTGCAGATTTTCTCAAGCCCATCAGTAAAAATGTACATGTATGCACTGTCACAAAAATGGCGAGACAACTAACATATTCAATATTGTCCCGTCAAGAAGAAACTCACTATCAGCACAAACATTGAAGTGGCTGTCACCAACGCCCATGAATAATGTACCAGTTTGCATAATGTGTACAAATGCAGTCATGAGAAATTTGGTCGAAATATGGACAAGTTGCTGAAGTCCGGAGGTGAAACGAGAATGAGTCTGATTTGAATACTGCACAAATGCAGTGGAAGCAATTCCACACAAGTCTGGTTAAGATCCTTAAAAACCCAGTCTCCATAAAAGAGGGCTACCTGCTAATGGTGTGGTCCGAGTCAGAGCAGTTGGGCTTTGGCTGAACAGGGCTTAGGCGACAACAGGCGAGACAAGGTAAGTAGGTAAATTCATTCCTTATTTCTTACCTAACTCTTGAGAGAATGGGGGTATGTCCACAGGGCCACTGTTCTGTTTTGGGTGTCAGATGTGGGATTTCGAGATTAGCAGCTTCTCCGATGGTCACATCTGCACAAGGTGCACCCAGATGCAGTTCCTTAGAGACTGTGCTAAGGAACTGGAGATGCAGCTCAATGACCTTCAGCTTGATTGCGAAAGTGAAGAAGTGATAGACATGAGCGACACGAAGGTACTCATCCCAAGGCTACAGGAGACAGATAAATGGGTGACAGTCAGGAGGGGAAAAGAAGAACATCAGATAGTGGAGACCAACTCTGTGGCCATTCCTTGGAACAATCATTACTCCATTTTGAGTACTGCTGGGGGTTACAACCTAGCAGGGGAAAGCAACATCAATTGTGTCTCTGGCACAGTGTCTATGGCTTGGAAGGGTAGGGAATGAAGAAGATGGCAGCAGTAATAGATGACTTTATAATTAGGGGGGCAGTTAGATGATTCAGTGGATGTGAAAAACAAACACTGATGGTAATTTGCTTCTCAGGAACCAGGTTCCATAATGTTTTGGGTGTACCCACAATATTCTGTAAAGGAAGGGTAAGCAGCCAGAAGCTATGGTGCATACTGGTAGCACCAACATAGATAGGAAAGGGAAGGAGGTCCTAAAAACAGAATACAGGGAGTTTGGAAGAAAGCTGAGAAGCAGGACCTCAAAGGAAGTAATCCCAGGATTGCTGCCTATGTCAGGTGACATTAAGGACAGGAATAGAATGAGGTGGCAGATGAATGCATGGCTGAGGAATTACAGCTGGGAGCAGGGATTGAGATTTCTGGATAATTGGGACCTCCCCTGGGGCAGCTGTGACCTGTACAAATGGGATGGGTTGCACTTGAATCTGAGGGGGGACCAATAATTTTGTGGGCATGTTTGCTAGAACTGTGGGAAGTGGTTTAAACTAATATGACAGAGGGAAGGGAACCAGTATGACAGAGCTGAGGATGACCCAGCAGGTTTACAAGCAGATGATGAAGGTAACATGAATGTAAGGAAGAACAAGCCAGTGACTGGGTACAAGTGCAGCCAGACCTATGAGTTAAATTGTACCACAGAGGAAAAATTCAAAAGGGAAAAGAATGCAGGTCTTAACATGCTGTACTTTCAAGTGCATAGCATTCGGAATAAAGTGGATGAACTTCTGGCTCAATTAGAGATTGGTTGGTGTGTTGTTACGGGCATCACTGTGGGTGAAAGAAGGCCATGGTTGGGAGTTTAAAATCAAAGGATATAATTTGTATTGAAAGGAAAGGCAGGATGGCATAGGCAGTGGTGTGGCTCTGTTGGTAAGAGATGTATTTACATCTTTAGAAAGAGGTGACATAGGGTGAGAGAATGCCGAATCTTTGTGGGTGGAGTTCAGAAACTACAAGGTGAATAAAACATTATGGTAATCATATACAGGCCTCAAAATAGTAGCCAAGGGGTAGGTTTGAGATTGAAAAAAGAGCTAGAAAAGGAACGAAATAAGGGGAATGTCACAATTGTTGAGATTGAAAAAGGAGCTGGAAAAGGCATGAAATAAGGGGAATGTCACAATTGTAAAGGTGGTCTTCAATATGCAAGGGGATTGGGAAAATCAGGTTGGTGTCGGATTACAAGACAGGGAATTTGTTGAATGTCTACGACATGAATTTTTAGAGCTGCTTGTGCAGAGCCTACCAGGAAAAATGCTATCTTATACTGTATTGGGTGTTGTGTGATAACTCAGATCTTATTCGGGAGCTTAACATACGGAAAGCCTTAGAAGGCTTTGATTTTGATATGATTGTATTCATACTGCAAATTGAGAGGGAGAAGAATTAGTCAGATGCATCAGTATTTCAATCGAATAAAAGTAGTTACAGAGGCATGAGAGAGGGGCTTGTGCAGGTGGATTGGAAGAAGATACAGGAGGATACTCCTATGGTGAGTGTATCGAGAACGAGAGGGGACACCCTCAAAATTGAGGGGCAACCCTTTAAAACACAGGTAAGGAGGAATTTTTTTGAGCCAAAGAGTAGTGAATCTGTGGAATGCTCTGCCACAGATTGTGGTGGAAGCCAAATCTGTGGGTATATCTAGAGTGGAAGGTGATAGTCTCCTGATTAATCAGAGCATCAAAGGATATGGCGAGACGGCAGGTGTACGGGGTTGATTGGGTTCGGAGATCAGCCATAATTCAATGGTGGAACCGATTCGATGGGCTGAATGGCCATATCTGTGCAAATATATCAGTTACACATATGCACGCCAGGACAGAAACGACCGGAAGTAAAACGCCGCAACCTGGAAGTACAAATAACGTGTAAGCGCGTTTCTTTTTGCACCGCGGCCAGTATAATACAGACAATATTCTTGCGGACCGACCGACGGGCGGGTGTGGTGTGGGTGTTAAACGATACACGATACGTTAACGTAATGTTAAGCGGTACTCGAAGCAAGTTCCTTAAGTCCAGTCTATTCCGCAATTTAGTTGACGTGGCTCTCAGCTGCTGCTCCGATTACTCACGTTTTTTTTTCCGCTGGGGGAAAAAACTCAACGGGTTTGTCTTTAAGTGCGGGGGGAGAAGTACTCAGGGTACCAAAGCAGATTTGAGGGCTTCATTGCCTCATTAGACAAACTCCAGGCCCGAGCTCCAGCATCCTGCCCGCCCGCCGCCTTGGCCAGGTGCGTCTGTTCCCGTACCGGGGCCGCGGTGGTCGCAGTCCGGAGAGAGAGCGACCGATCGAGCGAGGAGTGCATTGGGACGCGCGGCCGCCCCCTTTGTAGGATCCATCGGCCGACAAAAATTTGTTTTAGTATATCGCAGCGAGGCAGCTTATGAAACCCTGAGCCCGAATGAGGTCTGTGAATATTTTAGCACGGGGTTCCCCACGAACATTCGTGTGCTAAACAGGTTCGGAGGAGACGCCCGTCTGTCCGCGCTCCGGGCCGGTTACCCGAGGCCAACCATTGATCCCTGGCGCGCTTGGGTAATGATCTCGCGTGTATTCAAGTTCAACAGTGGGCGTGACAGGGAATGAGGAAAGGTGCAGCTGACTCAAATTATTTCTTTCGGCCCGGTGGTTGCAGACCACTGAAATACACTGTGTAGTGGGGTGGGGGGTAAGATGTACAAGTATGCACACTGGACCGAAAGAACGGAACTAAAACCCCGCAACAGTCTCTCAACTTATTTTTTTTTTTTCTTTTTTTTCGAGATCTACTGTGAAAGCCTCCAAGATCGACGAGTCGATTGAAATCGACTGGTTGGCGACATCAAAGCAGCTTTAACAAAGTGTGGTATCTTGGATCGTTCTGAAAATTGTGTTAATTTAAAATAAACAATATCTTTCCAAAGCTTGGTCTCATGCGCAGTGCAACTTTTTTGATGCTCAGAAGTGCCCCATGTGCAAATGGGAACTTAAGCTCTTTTCAGTTAAAAGCTGCAATGGTTAGATTATGTGAAGGTACTGAGTCAAGGAGGGGGTGGGTTCACATTTCATCTTGTTTTCAGTAATGCACTTCCATGGGTACAGGATCTTGTTCAATCTGTCCTGCTGTTGAACAATATCTCCTCTGTCTTAGGTGTAAATTTTGGTTCTCCATTCACAATTGTGTACTGTCATCTCATGCATCAGCTGAAGCATTGAGACTAATGTCTACCAATGGGTATATCCAGAAAACACTCCCTTTTATTGGGAGAAGGAATCATATCAATAAGAATTATTTAACTAGAAACGTCGATAATCCACATAAAATATGCTCATGGATCGGGCAGTAAACAGTATTGTATTGGCTGCACTTTAAAATCATAATAATGTCATTGTTGTATAACACTTTTCTCATGTTCTCAAAATAAACCTCCATGAATTTTAATGATCTTATTAACTATCAATAACTTTCGATACACCTATTAAAAATTACCCTGCTGTTAATACTTTGTTAGTTTTGGAATATTGAACGTCTAACTATTACAAGGATCTCTTCCTATTTTACTGTGACTATTTCTAGTTCTTCCAACAATTCCACAACCTACTCAGATGGACATGTTATGTAAGCCATATAAATCTTTCCATGGCATAAATGTTCCCTCATAGGGTATGAAGGAAACCTAACTGGAAGGCAAGACTTTGGAACACTAGGAGCTTTAAATGTGAAATAATCAGAATCAGTTTTATTATCACCGGCATGTGATGTGAAATTTGTTAACTTAGCAGTAGCAATTCAATACAATACATAACCTAGCAGAGAAAAAATAAATAATAATAATAATAATAATGATAAATAAACAAATCAATTATGTATATTGAATAGATTTTCAAAAATACATGCATACTGTATATTAACAAAAAAGTGAGATAGTCTCCAAAGATTCAATGTCCATTTAAGAATTAGATGGCAGAAGGGAAGGAGCTGTTTCTGAATTGCTGAATGCGTGCCTTTATGCTTTTGTACTTTCTACCCGATGGTAACAGTGAGAAAAGAACATGCCCTGGGTGTTGGAGGTCCTTAATAATGACGCTGCCCTTCTCAGACACTGCTCCCTAAAGGTGTCCTGTGTACTTTGTAGGCTGGTTCCCAAGATGCAGCTGACTAGATTTAACCTTCTGCAGCTTCTTTCGGGTCTCTGTCATAGCCCCTCCATACCAAACAGTGATGCAGCCTGTCAGAGTGCTTTCCACGGTACAACGAAAGAAGTTTTTGTGTATTTGTTAATATGCCAAATGAGAAAGTGTTCAAAAATCTCCACAGGTCAGGTGGCATTATGAGAAGCGAATGTTTCAGATCAATAATCCTTTATCACAAGTGGAAAAATTAGAAAACCATTGTGTAAATATAAGTAAAAGCAGAGGCACAGGATGCTGACTGAGGCAGTGAGGTCTGGCATGGCAATGCAGGATTTAGTTTTGCCTGTGACATTGCTGTGTTTGTCAAATGCACCAATTTCATGTCACATTCCAAAGATGTGCAACTGTAAATGACACTTTTTGTAGTTAGGTGAAAAAAAAAGTGGTGGTGGGGGGAGGTGTTATTTGTCTGAAAGAGAAAATAAGGGAAATGAAGAGTGTGGAAATAGAACCGTAGGGATTCCTCTGTTGTTAGGAACATTCTAATGGGCTGAATAGCCTCATTCTCTATTTTAATAAATAACAGGTATATAAAGGGTTTTTTGTTGTAGTGTTTGAATACTGTCTTGTTCATGTAAAATATTTATGATGATTTTGCTCTTGTATCAATGACTTGTTCAGCAAGGGTTACTGAGAGGGGAATGCATCAGGGTTAGATTTCTCTGTTTGATGGGAACGACAAGTCTTGGCCATTGAATGGCAGTTATATGGTGAGTGTGTTTTCTTTCTGAGGGGCCCAATGCTGCAGCGCCAGTGATGTTGCAAATCAAAATTGGGGAGCAGTTTCAACATTCTGAATGAGGGAACACCCAGAAAAGGAAGCCTCTTCCGAACAAGGATGCTGCTTGACTTGGCATCAGAATTGTGGCATCAGAACTGCTAACATTCCACTGAAGATGGTCTGTGTCTCTCCCTCATATTAGGAAATTAGCCTGGCCAATTGATTGGGTTCAGTGGGAGAGTATTTAGTAAATACTGATCAAAAACACTTAGGACAAATATGAAGAAGGACAAATTTGGAAGTCGGGGGTTTTTGCACTGAGTAAATTTGTGGAAGGCAAATTTCAGCATTATTAAATAAGAGGTGGGGGAGTATATTTGGAGTAGATGTTATTAGAATTGTTCATATCTGGCATGTGGAGTTGTTTAATGGGACTGTCATGTTCCAATAGAGAGGGATGAAAATATTCAAAGGTTGCAGAATCCTGGATGATTAGGGATGTGGCAGATTTAGTCGAAAAGGATGAGAAAGCATATGTAAGATTCACAAAGCTGATAATAGGCAATAATCTGAATGAATAAACAAAAACAGAAGAGAGCCCAAGAAGAGAAGTAGAAGATCCAAAATTAGCCATGCGATCTTCTTGGTAAGTAGGATTTTAAAAAATCAAAAGGCATTTTATCAGCATATTAAAACCAAAATAGTTTTTTGACCAGATGAGAAAACTTATTGCTGAGGATTAGTGTATACAGACTTACTGATGGAAGGCTGATCCAGAACTCTAGTCTATATGAGATCTATGATAATTTGGTCAACTGACTTTTAAATTACGGCAGCACAGTAGTGTAGTGGTCAGCATAACACTACTACAATGCAGCGACATAGGTTCAACTTCTGTTTGTAAGGATTTTGTATGAACTCCCCATGACCAGGTAGGTTTCCTCTGGATGCCCTGGTTTCCTCCCACTTTGCAATCCTGTATGATTTAGTTGTTTATTTGGGGCACGGATGTAACTGGAAGGGGTTCAGTGAAAGTCCGAGGGAGGTTTCGCTAGACAATCATAATAAAATAACCCGGAGAAGGGTCTCAGCCCAAAATAATGACTGTTCACTCATCCACAGATGATACTAACCTGCTGACTTACTTCAGCATGTTGTGTGCGTTGCTTTGGATTTCCTGCATCTGCAGACTTTCCCATGTTTACCCTTCTGCTGTTTTGACAACCATGCGTTATTTTCAGTTGACATGTCCGGTACCCAGTTGGACTTCATGCTCCACCTTCTGAAGATGCAACGTCTCACTTTCCCCTCTATGAAACCGACATTACAGCGGACAAGCACAGTATTGAAGGGCACATACTGCGGATGCAGCATGAGAAAGCGAACTCAATAACAGAAATGATTAATTCATGTTTATTTCTCAGGAAACAGGGCAGTATTGTAATTGCAGGGGCCCAAATAAAGATGTTCAGAATGTCCTGAGCTGCAGGTGGTGTGCGGGAAGTTTGGACTAGAGCTCAAGTTGTTCCGTTCTTTAAGAAAGGCGCTAAGAAAAATATAGGTTGTTGACTCTGACGAAAGTAATTAGTAAGTTTTTGGAAGACATTTCAAGAGACGGGGTATATAAGTATTTGGATAGACGGGGCGGATAAGGGATAGTCAATGTTGCTTTATACGCGGTAGGTCATGCCTAACCAATCTTACGGAGTTGTTTTGAGGAAGTTACCAGAAAAGCTGATGAATGCAAGGGTGTGGAATTTGCCTTAATGGACTTCATCAAGACCTTTGACAAGGTCCCACATGGGAAATTGGTCAAGAGGTTTAAGTTGCATGGCAGTCAAGTAATTGGCATTGTGGGAGAAGCCAGAAAGCATTGGGAGATGGCTTCCTCTCTGACTGGAGGCCTGTGACTACTGGTGAGCTAAAGAGACTGGTGCTGTGTCTGTCAGAAGGTAGATAAGTCATCTGGACTCAGAGGTGTCTGAAGAGATTGTGGAGGCATTAGTAATGACCTTTCAAGAATAACTAGATTCTGGAATGGTTCTGGAAGACTGGAAAGTTACAAATGGCACTAATCTTCATGAAGGTAGAGAGGCAGATGAAGAGAAACTACATGTCAGTGAGTCTGCCCTCAGTGGTTGGGAAGATGTTGGAGCCGATTATTATAGATGAGGTCTCAGGGTACTTTGAAGCATATGATAAAATAGGTCATAATCAGCCTGTTTTCCTCATGAGAAAATTTTGACTGAGAAATGTGTTGGAATTCTTTGAAGAAATACCAAGCAGGATAGGCAAAGGGGAAAACACGAGGAAATCTGCAGGTGCTGGAAATTCAAGCAACACACACAAAATGCTGGTGGAAAACAGCAGGCCAGGCATCATCTATAGGAAGAAGCACTGTCGACATTTCGGGCCGAGACAAAGGAGAAATGGTTGATGTTGTGTACTTCAATTTTCAGAAGCCTTAGACAAGGTGCCACACATGAGGCTGCTTAACAAGCTACAAGCACATGCTACTACAGGAAATATTTATGCATGGATAAAGCAGAGGCTGATTGGCAGGAAGCAAAGAGTGGGCGTAAAAGGAGCCTTTTCTGACTGGCTGCAGGTGATGGATGGTGTTCCACAGGGGTCTGAGTTGGAAACGATTATTTTATATGTCAATCATTTGGATGATGGAATTCATGGCTTTGTTGCAAACTTACAGAGGATTTGAAGATAGATGTAGTGGCAGGTAGTTTTGAAGAAGTATAGAAGCCACAGAAGATTTTAGAAAGATTAGAAAAATAGGCAAGGAAATAGCAGATGGAATGCAGTGTCTTTAGAAGTGAAAGAATTAACTATCTTCTAAATAGAGAGAAAATACAAATATCTGAGGTGCAAAAGGCCTTGGGATCCCTAATTCAAGATTCCCTAAAATTTAATTTGCAGGTTGAATCTGTGCTGAGGAAGTCAAATGCAATGTTTGCATTCATTTCAAGAGGACTAAAATATAAAAGCAAGGTAAGGTTGAGACTTTATAAAACACTGGCAAAGCCTCACTTGGAGCATTGTGTGCAGTTTTGAGCCCCTTATAAAGCATGTGCTGAAACTGGAGAGGGTTCAAATGAGGTTCATGAAAATGATTCCAGGATTTAATGGCTTGTCATAATGAAAAGCGTTTGATGGCTCTGGGCCTGTATTCGCTGGAAGTCAGAAGAATGAGGGGTGACCTCATTAAAACCTATTGAATGATGAAAGGCATTGATAGAGTGGATGTGAAGAGAAGTCCTATGGTGGGAAAGTTTAAGACCAGAGGACACAGCCTCAGTATAGAGGGGCTTCCTTTTAAAATGGAGATTAAGAAAAAATCCTTTAGCTGGAGAGTGGTGGATCTGTGGAATTCTTAGACACAGGCAGCCGTGGGGGCAAGAATTTATTCATATTTGAGGCAGAGGTTAATAGGTTCTTGATTGGTCAGGGCTTGAAGATGTATAGAGAGAAGGCAGGAGGTTTGGGCTAGGAGGAAAATTGGAACAACCATGAAGCGCCAAATGGGCTAATTCTTCTCCTGTATCTTATGGTCTTATGGTCATCCATATAAACAAACTGAATGCTAATGTGGTAAACTGAATCAAAAAATCTGCAGATGACACTAAGATTAGTGAAGAATGGACAATCCATGCTTGCAGTACATTCTTGTTCAGCTACAAGAATGGGCAGAAAAAAATCCAGATCAGATTTAATGCTGACAATTGTGGGTTGTTGAAATTTGGGAGGTTGTTGGAATCTTAAGGGAAGATATTGCCTCACATTCTGTTGAAATTCTTTGAGGAAATAAAAAGCAGATAGTCAAAGGTGAATTGGTGGATGCTGTGTACTTGGATTTAAAGAAGGCCTTTGACAAGGTGCCACACATGAGGCTGCTAAACAAGATAAGAGCGCATGGTATTGCAGGAAACTTACTAGCATTGATGAAGCACTGGCTGGTTGGCAAGAAGCAAAGTGTGGTGCAGAAACTGAGACATATTAGGAGATTGGACAATGTAGTGGCAGATGAAATATTGTGCCAGGAATTGCATCGTGATGTACTTTGGTAGAAGGAATAAAAGTATAAAACTATTTTATAAACAGAAAGAAGATTCAAAAATCTGAGGTGCAAAGTGACTTAGGAAACATCGTGCAGGATTCCACGATGGTTCATTTTCAGGTTGAGTCTGTGGTGAGAAAGACAAATGCAATGTGAGCATTCATTTTGAGAGGACTAAAATATAAAAGCAAGGATGTAATTTTGAGGCTTGATGAGGCATTTGTGAGACCTCACTTGGAGTATTGTAAGCTGTTTCGTCCCCTTATTTAAGAAAGCATGTGCTGACATTGGAGAGGGTTCGGAGGACATTCATGGGAAGGATACCAGGAAGTAAAGTCTTATCATATGAGGAGCGTGTGATGGCTCTGAACATTTTTTTTTCTGAAATTTAGATAATTGGGGTGGGGAATTCATCAAAACCTGCTGAAAATTGAAGGGTCTAGAAAGAGTGGATGTGCTGATGATGGTTCCTATGGTGATTGAGTCAAGAACCAGAGGCCTCTGCCTCAGAATAGTGAGATGCACATCTGGAACGGAGATGAGGTGGAATTTCTTTACACAGAGGGCATTGAATCTGTGGAATTCATTCACAGGTGGCTGTGGAGGCCTGGTCATTCGATGTTCTTTAGGCAGAAGTTGACAGGTTATTGATTAGTTCAGGCATTAAAGGTTATGGGGGAAGGCAGGAGAATGAGCTTAGAGGGAAATGGATCAGCCATGATAATGCTTCTATGTCCTATGGTCTGTGGTCCTTTGGAAATGCACTTTTGTCCCTCTTTTATTCTTTATATATATCTGAAAAATTATTTTGCATCCACTTTTATATTATTGGCTAGTTTACCTTCATATCTTTTCTCCCAGATGTAAAAACTTCTGGTTTAAAATGATGCATCGGAAGGTGGGCAACAACTTACTGAGTTTACTGAGAGCTCTCAAAGCAAGGATCGCAACTAAATATTTTATTAATGACACTATCCGTAAAAAAATTATGGTGAATGATCTCCGCTAACAGCAAAGAGGCAGGTGAAGGCGAAAATGACTGGAGGATTGAGGTATGTTCAAGGAGAAGAGGTCAGAGTCAGAGATGGAGTTGGAGTGAGCGGAATGGAGAAAAGTCAGTGCAGAGGAATTTCCAAGCCCATCCACCTATACTGAGAGTGAGTTTTGTTTGATATAAGTGCTGGTTCAATTTGGAAAGGCTGAGTAATGGGCCAGAATGTGGCAGTGGGATCCAGGCCCAGAGTGTAACAATGCAACAGGGCTTGTGTCCGAGAGTGAGGAATGACCTGATTTGTTGCATCATTTAACTGCCAGGATGGATGTTTGGGACGTGCCTGTTCTGAATGCCACTCCACAATGTTTCCTCTGCTCTTTGCTGCACTAAGACTGAGGCTGTGTGCCTGGTACAGCTACTCCAGGCTTCATGTCTGCGGGCTCCAAAACATTTTTCTCTGTTGTGCGATGAACTGAGCCTAAAGCTGTGGGCTTTGTGTCTATGGACTCAAGATCATTCTGAATGTTGCTTGCTTGCTTTTATTGCTTGCACAATTGATTATTTTTCTCTCTCTGCACGTTGGGTGTTTGTTGGATGTTTTACAATGGGTTTCACTGGGGTTACTTGCTTTGTGGCTGCCTGCAAGGAGACAAATTTCAAGGTTGTATAATGTATACACACTTTGTTAATAAATATAATTTGAACTTTGAATTTTGAACTTTCTATGGTTTTTTTCATTGCCTTCAATTGGTTTTTAAAAGCTTCCAAATCTTCTTATTTCTTACAAATGTTTTCAATCTTATTTACCCTCTCTTTTGCATTTATGCCTGTACTGTACTTTTATGTTCTATTCTCCACGTTCTATGTTAAAATACATACAATATGTATGAGACAGTCTGTGAATAGCTTACTTTTATGATATAAACTTAGAAATCAAATTAAAAAGTGATTCAGTAAATGTTCAAAAGAAGTCTCAGGAGGTTTACTGATCCTTTAAAATTAATTTCTGGCATCTGGGTAATGCTGGCAGGCCTGATATCAATTGCCCATGACTTGAGGGAGGGATGGTGAACTGCGGGCTTGCACTGCTAGTGTCTTGGGGAAGGTGCTCCCACAGTATTCTCAGGGAGGATGTTCTTGAACTTAGGTGAAGGACTAGTGAAACAGTTCCAGGTCTAGATGGCTTGCCTGTTGAAGGGGAGCCTGCAGGTGGTGATGTTTCTCTGAATCTTCTACACTTGTCCCAGCCCTTTTTACAGTATGCCAAGGACCCCTACCATTAACCGAGGGGTCTGTGGACCCTAGGTTTGGAACTCCTGCTCTAGGTGGTCGAGGTGGTGGTTTGGGAGCTGCATTCGGAGGAGATGAGTAAATAGCTAAAGTGCATTTTGCTCATATTCCGCACTGCAGCTATGGAGGTGAGGTGGACATGGAGGGCATAAATATTTAGAGGAGTTATTCCAGATGGTAGTAATCAAGAGGGTTGCTGCTTGCTGGATGACGTTAAACTTCTGCAGAATTCTTACAACTGATTAGTGGAGAGTATTCAGAAAGTGGAGAATGAAGAATTCATTTGTAGAATATAAATCAATTTACTAATTTGCCAAATAACCTTGAACTGAAGTCCCATTATATACCTCGCCTTAGCTCTCTATTCCTTTAATTTCAATGGAAAGGAAACCAAGCTTTGGCAAAGAAAGTGGGTTGGTGTGGGGCTGAATTCACTGTCGCCCTGTTAAACCATGGGACAGGATGCATCACTGTCTAGTATGGGGAAGGTGGATCCACTGCACAGGGTTGAAAGAAGCTAGAGAAAGATGTGAAATTGGTCATCTCCATCATGGGTACTAGCCTCTGTAGTATACAAGAGATCTTCAAGGAGCAGTGCATCAGAAAGGTGGCATCCATTATTCAGGACCCCCGGTCACCCAGTACATGCCCTGTTCTCATCCTTGCCATTAGGCAGGAGGTACAGAAGCCTGGAGTCACACACTGAAAGATTCTGGAACAGCCTCTTACCCTCTTAAATCAAAAACTAAGTTGACATTGGACCCATTACTCACCTTTTTATCATTTCTGTTTTTGTATTATTTTGTAATTTAACTATTTAATATACAAATGTGAATTTATTGCAATTTATTTATTTATTTTCCCTAAATTTATCATGTATTGCATTGTACTGCTGCCACTACGTTAACATATGCTGCTGATATTAAACTTGGTTCTGATGGTGAAAACTTTTGCCTGTCCATCCATTGATGTAACTAATGAATGCAATGCTCTGTCGACCCTGACTTTTTCTTCCATCATTTCTTCCCATCACTGCTAGACATTGAGCTTCTCTTTCCTCTGTGCATGTCCCAGATTATACAGCTGCCATTTCCTGATTGATGAGACCGAGAATGGGGTGTGGATCGGAGAAGGGATGTGCAACAGGGAGAGAAGGGGGAGTTGGGTCCAATCCGCGGGAGTGTCCTTCTTCTCTCCTCTCACCCAGTATGAGAATGGTAAGAGCATGCAAGATATCAAGACGTACAGACGGAAATCATTCCTGCGCTGATAATCTTTATTAGCAATTCTCGGCTGTCACCATCTGTCACTGATCAGAAGTCATTAGGGCACCCATTAATCATTTTAATTAAATCCACCCCCGGTGACACAGAAAACTGTTCACTGGTTTACGTTTCTGATCAAGCCAAATAACTAGCCAATTTTACCCCATGTAGCTTCTCGGTGGGAGAAACGGAACAATACCAGCCTCGGGTGCAAATATTCCAACAACAGTGAAAATTACAGCGAGCTGATCAGACTCACAGTACAGTGAGGAAAGTAATAAACGGGGTGAAAATGCAAAAAAAAAGTTATCCCGTATTAATCAGGGAGCAAACAGTCCGAAGCCGCGCTCGGTTTAACAGCTGGATTGTGTGACTGTTGCGGATATTGTCGAGGCTGCTCCTTGTTGAACTGAGCAGGAGTACCTCTTCCCACTGCTCCAGTCTGCGCCGGGCACCGTCAGGTAGCTGCTGAGACTGAAGGTTTTGTCCGCGTTCTGAGTCACCCCGCTGGTTTTCACCTCACGGCTGGTCGGACTCCCGTCCACTGTCCAGCTGACGACAGGGAAGCCCACCGACAGCTTACTGATCAGACAAGCTAAGGTGCCTGTTCCTTTAGCGGAGATCTCCTCGGCTGACGGCCCAAGCAGTCTCACTGAAGGGTCGGGGAGCTGCTGATCTAGATCGGGAACAAGAGGAGACATGTTTCAAGTCAATGAATATCTCGCGATATTTCACAGTTGGATGGAAGGGCGAGTGAAAGGTTCCAGCTTCCAAGAATGGGGCCGAGGGTTTCGCTAGGGTGCAACCCAGTGTCGATGAAGGGCAGTGCATTTTAGTCAACACTGAAGGACTGGACGTTTGTGGCCAAATCCTGCAGAGTCGCTGGATTACAGCATCACCAGCTCAGTGACATCACTTCCAGCTCTTGGGCTCTTCCTCGGCCTGTGATATCAGTGACACGTTCCTTCCATTTGCTCCATCCACTCATCACCAATGTGCCCCCTCCCACCTGTGTCACCCACAGCTGTAATGTGAGTAAACCGGTTTCTTGCCTTCACAGTCTGCAACGCAACATGTGCGTGGTCCTGACTTTCACAGAGCTGGTTTGTGGAAGTCACACTGACGATGTAGAAGCAATTACTATGGGCGCAGGAAGGTGGGATTCTCCCCAGACCAGAAGCTCTGGGCTGAGTCTGTGTAGCGACCGGAATCACTGAGCGGCCGGACCCCAAAAGGAGCAGTGCTCAATTGAAAAGTTGGCAGGAGAGAAGAGGGAAGGACGAGGCAATTGGATGTGTGTCTGCAGGAGTGTTCTACCCTGACCGGGAGAAATGGAAGTTCAGTGAAAGCTGGAGGGAAGTTTCACCAGAGAATCCTCATACAATAACTTGAAACTTGTAGTTCTGTTGTCTTTACAACCTTGGGCTACATCATATCCCCAGTGATACCTCAGACCACATTCTGAGAAGCTGGAACTCCTCACGCTGGCTTCCAACAAACCAGATCAAAAGCAGCCAAGCTGATAGGATTGAAACCGCGCAAACATAGAGTTGGACGGACAATTTCAGAAACGAAATACTTCAATGCAGATGCCAGAGACACAACACACGGCACCAGCGAGAAAACACAACTGAAAAGAGAGCTTGTTTAAAGGCGATAACAATTCACACACAACTCTATATTCACCGAACACAATTTCATCGACCCACGGTATGTGGAACGACCAGATCGTAAATTTGCGTTTTCATTATCAAATTCGCCAAGAAATAACAACGTATAAATTATTATTTGCCAGGTGACAATATTCATGCAGCTAGCAATTGCAGGAGGGGTTTCCCTGTCAGTTACCTGTAACAAAGAGCTTGGTCCCTGGGCCGAACATGTAATAACTGCTCGATGAAACCCACTTTTCGCAGTAATAGACGGTAGCGTCATTCAGCTCCACATTATTTATGTTTAACTGGTAAATGGTCCCGGCGCTGTTAACTGCCGACGTGAAACGGTCGCTGCTAAAGCCAGGCCCATAGGTCGGGGCTTTGAGTGAGTCATGGTAGTACAGGATCCATTGTGGAACCGCTCCCGGTGTCTGCTTGTACCAATTTACATAATAGCCATCCTTTGTTCCGATGTTACATTCCAACGTGGCCGTGGCTCCTGGACTCACCGACACGGTCGCAGGCTGTGTCAGAATCTGGGATTCTCCAGCTGTAAAAAAAACAGGAATTCAGCTTTAACCATTGACTCTTTAATGTGTCTCCTAAAGCCCACATCAACAACCGCTTGCAGTGCAGACATGCTGCCTGTACTTACAGCCCAGCCACATTGCCAGAGACCAGAAAAAGCACAACGTCCGTATCATTGCTGTCCGTCAGCTTACTACGACCGTTCAACCGATGGATGTGTGACAGACTGTGGACGCCGTCGCCAATGGTACCTATTTATAGAGCCGTTCACACCAGGGAGGAAACCCATGCAAATCAGGGCGACTCACTCTGACCAACCAGAGCAACACACACAAAATTCCCGAGGAACTCAGCAGGCCAGGCAGGATCTAGGAAAATGGTACCATCGCCGTTTCGAGGCGAAACCCTTTGGTGATATTTGTCCGCTTTTCTATCCCACGCCGGATTCACGCTTTCAATCTCTATTCACTCTTTTCCAAGATGCTTTCTTTCCTGCTGGGTTTCTCCGGGATTTTGTGTGTGTTGCTCGGATTTCCAGCATCTGCAGATTTTCTCTTGTTTATGATCAACATGAACAAAGGATTTGAAACCTTCCTACTCGCCGTCTGACACCATCAGGATGAGGCGGTGTCACTGGCGGCAAAGAACTGATCAGTTGATAAAACAAAAGTATATGAACAGACTTTTCTGTGTCGAATGTATTCCAAATTTGCACAGATGGAGGCAGATACAAAGGTCCGTGTCCTCTTTTGTCCCCAGCTAACGTGCAACAGTCAACCCTCAGATCTACAGGTTGCGGACATACATGAAGTGCTGCTGGAAGCTCGGTGGGAGACTGATGAACGCTGCCGACTGCGCAGTCCAGCAGTACGTGCATTGTAGTCGGTGCAACCAAAGTTAAAACTGCACACGCTGGAACGTCTCTTGATCAATTAAAGGGGAATCTCCAGGGGGAAGCCCCATGAGTGGCTATCGTGCCATATTTGTGTGCACTTTTTAAAGTTCATCTCACTGAATATCACAATCCCAATTGTGAATGTTTACACAGTTTCTTCCCTGGATTTGAAACAAAAAATAATCTTTCCCCCTTATTTCCCTGATTCAGTTCTTGCCACTTTCCATTCCTCACAATCCAGGTAAAACGGAGCAGACAGTACTGACTTTCTGTTTCCACACAAATCATTCAGATGTTGAGTTCAAATCCATTCTGACTGTTAGAGGGATTGAAGACTGTTTGAATGTGGGGATGGAATCTGAACCGAGTAACAGTAAGGTGCAGAAAGCTATTGTGTACATTGATACAAGCAGACAGCGGGAACAACTCCACGATGGATTCTCCAGTATTACTGCACACACGCAGCGACCCGATACACAGGCAGAGTTATTAACCCTTTGGGAGAGTGCCTTTCATCATTGGTACTATGGTAGCGTTGTGGTTAGCGCGACGCAGTTACAGCTTGGGGCGATCTTGTGTAAAACGTTTCATTCTGGCACTGGCTGTAAGGAATTTCTACTTTCACTTCGCGAGTGCGTACATTTCCATCGGGTGCTCCGGTTTCCTCCCACATTCTAAGGACGCACAGGTTAGTAGGTTAACTAGTCATTGTAAATGTTCCATTGATTAGGCTAGTGTTAAATAGGTTGGTTGGGCCGGAAGGACCTGTTCCTTTGTCCCTCTAAATACTTAAATAAATAAATCATTACCCGTCCATGTCGGTCTCCAATCCCACATCATACACTTGGCTGACGGGTGCCATTGAGTTTACATACGCACGTGCGATCAAAAAATATCCAAGGGAATCAGCAACATTTTGGGGTAGGTGGAGTTGGGGAGGGGGAATTCAGGCAATAGGTCATTATATAATGATTTTTCTTTGAGTGTGGTCTTCACGTGTTCCTTGAGATAGTCTGATAAAAAGGAACAGGAGGTGTTTGTTGCCAGCTGGAGCAGCTGGGCCTCTAGTGTTTAGTGTTCTTGCTCAAGGCTGAATGTTTTGTGCGCAGCAGGTTGCTTGAGGTGCTCATCCTGCAGCTTAAGTTAATGAAGATAGTGGGAGACAGGGTGATCGCCATACAGCCAGACGAACAGACAAATTGGCCATGATTCCCCTGAGGACACACTGCACCATGACTGAATGATATTCAGAGTACTGATTGGGAGTCTTCTCCTGGGCTAGAGGATGAAAATATGGTCAATTGTGTCCGTTGTGCAAGTGGGTCCATTCTGCAGGGAGAGAGTACAATGATCTGCAGATGAACAAGAGAGAAGATTCTTAAAGTTAGTGATCACTTGAGTTTACTCTGGCACAGACATGATTCAGGGCAAGGGTGTTGTCTCTATGGTGTCCCAGTCACTAAACCCTGTTCAGTGATTTCACTGGAAAATCCTGGATGGGCAGAATGAAGGAGTATCAATTTCTTCAAACATTTCCAAGATGTTTGGCTTTGTAGTGTACATTGGCCCAGGTTTTCAGTTCAGTGTCAGGATTTGAAGGGAATGTGAGGGGAAAGGAAAGGGATTGGTACAAGGCTGGTGTAAATAGGTGTTTGATGGAAAGCACAGACACAGAACTCTGAAGAGTCTCTTTCCATGCTTTATGACAGAAGGCAGTCAGAGGTTAGGCCAGTGGGATGGGAACCAGTGTGCCAGATCAGTAAGTGGAGAGGGTGTGGAGGCAGATATTGGTGAAACCTCAGTCAAAGTTTGGAATCAAAATGTTGAGCATGGTGCAACGAGTGTCCCGAGCTGTGTATATTTCAATGCTATAGGTTCCCTAGGAAAGATGGATAATAGTGCTGGAGATGAGGTAACAGGTTTACAAATAGAGGCCATGTGTAGTGAGGAAGATATGTTGATGGGGCAAATATTGCCATCAAGAGAATGAGTTTTAACAAAAAAGGCATACAGAATCGAAGAGGGTGAATACAGGACTGAAGATGTTGTATTTGAATGCAGAATAAGGTAGATAATTTTGCAGCACAGTTGCAGATTGGCAGTAATGATGTTGCAAGCATTATTGAATTATGGTTGACAAAAGATTACAGCTGGGAGCTTAATAACCACATTTTATCAGATTGGATCAAATGGAAAGGCTGGAAGGCAACGGAGGTGGCGCTTATCTATTGGTTAAAAAATGAAATCAAATCATCAGGAAGAGGTGACATGCAGTCAGAAGGTATTGAATAATTGTGGATAGAGCTAAGGAAATGTAAGGGTTAAATGACTCTGATGGGAGTTGTGTACAGAACCCAAAACAAAAGTAACAATGTGGCTTACAAATTATAATGGGAGATAGAAAATGCATGCAACAAAGGAAATGTAACAATAGTCATAGGGAAATTTAATATGCAGGTGTATTCAGAAAATTATATTGGTGCTGGATGCTAGGAGGAGGAATTTCTAGAGTGCCTACAAGATGGCTTTTTAGAGCAGCTGGTGGTTAACCTCACTGGATTGTGTGTTCAGCAGTGAAATAGAATTGATTAGACAGCTTATGGTAAAACAGCCCTGAAGGGAAAGTGATCAAAATATGATCAAATTCACCTGAAACTTGAAAAGGAGAACCTAATGTCAGATATATCAGTATTACAGTCGTGTAAAATAAATTACAGAGGAATGAGAGAGGAGCAGGCCAGAGTTCATTGAAAAAGAATCCTGGCAGGGATGACGGCAGAGCAACAACAGCTGTAATTTCTGAAAGCTTTTAACAATCAACAGAAGGCAAGCAAACATGTCATGAAGAAGGTAAAGATAGAATATGAAATTAAACTAGCCAATAATGTTGAAGAGGATACCAAAAGTTTCTTCTGATACATAAAGTGCAAAAGAGATGTAACTGTGCACATCAGAGCTCTGGAAGATGGTGCTGGAGATGTTGTAATTGGGGACAATGAAATGGGGGATGAACGGAATAAGTGTTTTGCATCAGTCTTCTCTTTGTAAGGCATTAGTAGTTTGTTAAAATTTTCAGGTGTCAGTGTTCATGAAGGGTTTGAAGTTACTATAACTCTAGAGTAGGCTCTTGAGAAGCTAAAAGGTCTGAAGGTAGATATACCTCACGTAGACCAGATGGTGTACACTCAAGAGTTCTGAAAGAGGAGGCATTAGTAATGATCTTTCAAGAATATTTAGATTCTGGAATGGATCTGGAAGACCGGAATATATTGCTAATGTCACTCTGCTCTTCAAGGCGGGAGAGACACAGAAGAAGAGAAATTATAGGCCTGTGAGTCTCGCCTCTGAGGTTGGGAAGATGTTGGAGTGAATTGATAAGGAAGTGGTTTTGGGGTACTTGGAGGCACATGATAAAACAGGTTGTAGTGAGAATGGTTTCATTAAGGGAAAATCTTTCCTGACAAATAGATTGGAATTTTTTTAAGAATTAACATATAGAATAGAGAATGGTAAATCAGTTGATTTTATGTGCTTGGATTTTCAGAAGGCTTTAAACAAGGTGTCTCACATGAGACTCTTCAAATAAAATCAAATCATATCAAGTCACTTTTATTGTCATTTCAACTATAACTGCTGGTACAGTGCATAGTAAAAATGAGACAACGTTTTTTCAGGACTTTGGTGTTACATGACACTCTACAAAAACTATACTGAACTATGTAAAAAACAACACAGAAAAGAAATTACACTAGACTGCAGACCTACCCAGCACTGCATAAAGTGCACAAAACAGTACAGGCATTACAATACATAATAAACAAGACAACAGGCAATAAAGTGTCAGTCCAGTCTCTGGATATTGAGGAGTCTGAATGCTTGGGGAAGAAACTGTTACTTAGTCTGGTCGTGAGAGCCAGAATGCTTTGGTGCCTTTTCCCAGACGGCAGGTGGGAGAAGAGTTTGTCTGAGAGGTGCGTCGGGTCCTTCATAATGTTGCTTGCTTTGCGGATGCAGCGTGTCGAGTAAATGTCTGTAATGGCATGAAGAGAGAACCCAATGATCTTCTCAGCTAACCTCACTATCCACTGCAGTGTCTCGTGACCCGAGGTGGTGCAAATTCTGAACCAGGCAGTGATGCAGCCACTCAGGATACTCTCAATACAACTCTTGTAAAATGTGATGAGGATCGGGGGTGGGAGATGGACTTTCCTCAGCCTTCACAGAAAGTAGACGCACTGCTGGGCTCTCTTTGCTATGGAGCTGGTGTTAAGGGAACAGTTGAGATTCTCCACCAGGTGAACACCAAGATATTTGGTGCTCTTAACGATCTCTATGATCAGTGGGGAGTGGTCACTCCATGTCCTCCTGAAGTCAACAGCATCTCTTTTCTTTTCTTTACATTCAGATTTTAACAAGCTGTGAGGTCATTGTATTCCAGGAAAGATAGTAACACGGATAAACCAGTGGCTGCTTAGGAGGAGGCAAAGAGTGGCATTAAAGGCAGCCTTTACTGGCTGGCTACTGGGGACTAATGGTGTTCCACAGGGACCTCTGCCAGGTCAGAATCTTTTTACAATGTATGTCAATGATTTGGATGATTGAATTGATGGTGTTGTTGTAAAGTTTTTATACAGTATGAAGATAGGAGAAGTGGCATGTAGATTTAGCAAGTACAGAAGCTAGAGAAGCACTTAGAATGATTCAGAGAACGGGTAAAGAATTAGCAGTTGGAATAAAGTGTTAGGAACTGGATGGTCTGCACTTTGGTAGAAGCAATGAAACAGTTGACTATTTTCTAAATGGAGACAAAATACAAAGAAATTGAGGTGGAAAGGTACTTGGGAGACATTGAGCAAGATTCCCTGAAGGTTACTTTGCAGGTTACATCTTTGGTGAGGGAGGCAAATTAATGTTAGCATTCATTTCAAAAGGACTACAATCTAAAATCAGGGAGGTATATTTGATACTTTATAAAGCACTGGTGAGGCCTCATTTAGCATATTGTGTGCAGGTTGGCGCCCTTAATCTTAGAAAGAATTTGTTGAAACTGGAGAAGGTTCAAAGGACATTCATAAAAATGATATCAGGTCATACACAAATCAATTGATGGTTCTGGGCCTGCATTCTTTGGAATTCAGAAGAATGAAGGGTGACTTTGTAGAAATCTATTGAATGGCAAAAGGCGTTGGTAGTGTATGTGAGAGTCAAAGACCAGAGGGCACAGCCTCAGAATAGAAGAGTGTCCTTTTGGCATGAAGATGAGAAGGAATTTCTTTAGCCTGAGATTGGTGAATCTGTGGGATTCTTTGCCCCAAGCAACTGTGGAGGACAGGTCATTATGTATATTTAAGGCATAGGTTGGTTGAATCTTAATCAGTGAGGGCATGAAAGATATGGAGGGAAGGCAGGAGATTGGTCTGAGAGCAAAATTGGATCAGCCTTGATGAAATGGTGGTGTGGATTTGATGGGCCAGATTGCCTAATTTTGCTTCTATATCTTATGTTCTTATGGTCTTATGAAATTGAAGGAAAGTGTAGGAAGAATGAAATCAGTCATGGTGATCCCAGGATTACTTCCTTTGCTTTAATCTATGGGTTTTAAAAATGCAGGATAGAGAAGCTAAATACTTTCCTGAATAAATAGAACAGAAGGGAGACTGCAGTCACATGGTTGATTGAGTGCAGATCACGGGGAGGTGCAGTCAGCCCAGGCCAGACAGAAGAACCAGAACTGGGTCCAGTGTCCTCATAGGAAGTTTCAAGAGGAAGGACGGAAAGAGAACACAGGAAAAAAAAGTGTAAGGGAAGGTAAAATTTGCAAAAAGAAAAAAAGAATCAGGGGATCTTATTAGTTCCAGAGCAGAAATAACATTTTTTTTGCAGAAGGCAGATTATGGGAAAGTATTAGAAGCTCCACAACACATGAATAGTGTAACTAAACTTTAAAACCTTTCCACCAGGGTTGTTGAGCTGTAAGGGTTTATGAAGTTCTAAACATTTCAACTTAACTTTTGAAGTGTCTGAACTGAGAAAACTGTTCTGAAAAGTCCAAAATTTTGTGTAAGCAACACGCATACAAAACGCAGGAGGTTCTCATCAGGTTGTAGGATTTTGAGGCTTGTTTGTCTCAATGACCTGGACATTTATGTTGGCTGGAGTCAGGCCTTTGTTCATTCACTCTTGCTGGGGCATTCATGCCAAACAGGTCAAAGAGTAGAGGCGAGACTAACAATGGTCCACCTGTTCTCCAGTTTCAGGGTTCCGCTCAGCACCTACCACACAGACTAGACAAAAATAATTGTTATGGAAACAACAATGAAGAATCCTTTTATATCTCCATGTGACAGTATTCCTGAGTCTCCAAATGTGATTTCCATGCCTGGAAGTACTGAAAACTGGGAGGAACCCACTGGCATGATGAAGGAAACAACAAACACCACAAAGACCAACATTGCCTTTTGGAATGTACAAAGCATGAACAACACTGGCAGGCTGGAACAACTATCTCTAGAAATGCATTGTTACAATCTACATATACTGGGTGTCAGATGGACAGGGTTTGGCAAACTCGTGGCAGCAACTGGTGAAACAGTTTTATGCTCAGGAAGGGAAGACGGTCAGCATCATGTTGGTGTAGCAGTCATTTTGAATAAAGGCATTGGGAAGTGCTTGCAGGAGTGAAAACCAATCAACGGTAGGCTGATTGGAATCAGACTGAAAGGGAAGCATGTAAATGTAACTGTGATCTAATGTTATGCTCCAATTAACAATATTGACATTGAAGAATAGGATGTTTTTTCACAAACAGCCACAATTAGAGGTAGAGTCATCATCACGGGGAATCTAAAAGTTGAAGTTAGAAATATACTTCACACTTCACTTGGGCCATGGGCAAGTATGGATATGGAACAATGAATAACAATGGTGGAACACTGTACCATAAGCAATCTGGTCATGGGAAGGACCTTCTTTCCACACCATGAAATCCACAAACCGACATGGTGCTCAGCTCGTAGATGTGACAGGAACCAGATTGACCATTTGATAATCAATGGTATATGCATACGATCCTTGCAGGATCTAATGGTGAAGAGAGGAGTAGATACAGGAAGTGATTGCCACTTTGTCGTAGCAGTGATGAAAGTCAAACTGAGAAGCATTGGGACAAGAACTCATAAACAAAGATGTTATGGTGATTAATGTGAGATCCACATTCACCATTCAGTTTATGAACAAATTCCAGGCCTTGCAAGACCTTAACAAGGATGTGTCAATAGATAACATCAAAACAAAATGGAACTGGATTGTCCCAGTCTTCAAGGATGCAGCGAGGCTTTTCTAGGATACAGAGCTGGATAGAAGAACAAAGAATTGATACAGCTGTAAACATGGACAGCCTGAGAAGAAAAATGGAAAACAAACAAGTAAATATTAGATTTAAAGAAATGCTGATTTATCTGAAACATCAATTAGCATATACAGAATCTAATAAGAAAGCTAAGGGTCTTGTAAGAAAGAATATGAGATTCCACTTGGAAGACACTGCAGAGGAAATCAAAGCAGCAGCTAATCGATGCAATCAGGGAAATATATACAAGATTTAAAAATTGGTAGGTTACAGGTCAGATCCAGTGGTCCCAGGAGAGAGAAGAACAGTCTGCTTTTTACAACTGAGAAAGAGCAAGAAGCATGATGGGCAGAGAATTTCAGAGAATTACTGCATAGATAACCTCTGAATGAAAAACCTGATAAAAAAGAGGCAGCAGTGCACCTCGACATAAACACAGATCCACACAAGAAAGAAGAGATTGTTGCTGCAATTAAATCAATAAAAAAGAGCAAAGCTCTAGGACATCACAATTTGAAATCAAAACTGTTCAAACAGAACCAAAATTTGCAGCAGCCATCCTACAACCGCTCTTTGCTATAATCTGGACTTGGGGACAAGTAACTAAGAAATGGACAAAAGCAGTATTGCCACAATCCCGGAGAAAGGAACTCTATGTAATTGCAACAACTGGCGTGGAACCACATGTTGGTTAGTGCCCAGCAAGATGCTCACCAAAATTGTTGTCCAATGGATAACACATACTGTCAACGTCTGAATGAGGAAGGAGCAAGCTGGCTTCAGGAAGAACAGAGGCTGTGTCAACCAGATCTTTACACTACGTATCATCATAGAAGAGTGGCAGAAACAAATGTATGTGAATTTTGTGACATTGAAAAGACTTTTTCTGGCATCTGCAGGTAGAGACACTGTATAATTTTCAGATCATACAGGATCCCTTCCAAAGTTATCCAATTTATCCAGAATTTCTATGCTAATTTCATGAACACATTTTGGGAGTGCAATTGAGCTTTTAAGGAAAGACAGGCAAAGCTGTATGATGCTGGAGATATTGTTTAACCTGGTGATTGACTGGGTTATGAGACAAACAATGAAAGATAAGCAGAGAGGCATCAGGTGGTCCCTATTATCTACTTTTGAAGACCTTGGTTTTGTGGATAACCTCACATTACTATCACATACACACCAGAAATTGCAAGAGAAAACTCAGACCCCTGTGGACCGGTTGGACTTAGATTCAGCCAGAGAAAGACTGAGACCATGTCCCTCAATGTAGAATCTCTTCCTCGTATCAAGGCATCTGCTCTCTGCAAGATCTTCCATATTTTCTGGCCAAGAAAGATCTGCAACCATACCCTATTCCTTCAGTGTCATCAGGAGGGCATGGCCACTATCTTCATGAGGAAACTGGAGATGAATTGGACATGTGATGAGACAGTAGGCCAACTCCATCATCAAGACAAAACTTTACTGAATCTCTGAAGGGTGAGGAATCCAAGAGACTACAGACAAAATGATGCTGTACCATAGAAATGAAGACCCTGAACCACACCTGGGACACAATAGAGAAGATGGTCAAAGATACACAGATGCTAGATGATGAACTTCAAGTATACTGTGCCCACCTGGGTGAGCGACATGAAGACATATCACAGAGATTTCAGTATATTCTCCCCATCCCAGTTCCCAGTTGGATTTATTGCCCAGTCCTGAACACTAGCAATTAACAGGAATGATGAAGGAAGAATTGATCTCGCCATAAAATTTTGAATTGAAGCTGAGGTTCATAGCAAGACTGTTGGCTGAAGAAAAAAAATCACTGAATGTGATCCTGCACAGTTGAAAAAGGTCAAGATGTTCTTTATTACCTTTACAACAATATATCGAGTGATGTGCAGTTTCAGTGCAGTCACCCAATGTCTTTCAAAGTAATGAAATAGACTGCAAATTACTGAACATGGGGTTCTGAGTCAGCTTGTGAGTGACATTGAGCCTGATGTTAAGAAACTGATAATCACTGCTCTGCTCATCCATCCCACTGAAAGGTGAAAAAGCTTTGAAGTACTGAATAGTTGCACTGTTAATTTCTCTCTGAACTTAATGATGAAATTGTTTTTACTCTAATTACTGAAAACAAAAAAAAAATACAGTGGGTGTCAATTTATTCGGATGCATCAGGAACAGTACATAATGGCCCAATTAAATGGCTACCCCAATTTCTGGTTGTTCCATTGAAATAGTTAAAACGATTTAAAAATTCAAATACTGTTTATCCGTATACCATGTAATGTATTTAACTTTAGCTCTATTAAAATGCTTATTAGTTTCTGATAGTTATTGATGGAGGAAATAATCCAGTGTATGCTGCCATGTTCTTTTGATTGACTATAAATGAGCAAAATCAGCACAGACACCTAATACAGATAATGGACTGCCTTCATACAATGCTTTAATGATTGCATCCTCCAGATTTTCATTTTCATTGTAACATTCAAGATATCTGTTGATACCTTCACATTATTTGTAGATCCTAACTTGTTGAAGTAGTGACATTGTTTCTTTGTCAATCCTGGCTGTATTTGTCACCTCCAAGCCAAGTAATCAAAACAGTAATGGATTGCGTTATCGCTTACTGCTCACTGACTATCAGTGACAAAAATCACTATATTTTGAACACAAACACAGGCAACTGAAGCTACTTAAAAACTGTTCACTTTCAGCACAATTTAGTGCTTAATGCCCACAAGACATGCAGGTGACCGATGCTAGTTTAAAATGGTTCAACTCACTGTCCCAATTAAGTCAAAAGTGTCCCAACTAAACAAGGGGTATCTAGTCTACTTTTTAATTCGGTTTATGTTCTTTAAAAGTAATCCCAAATAAGCAGATGCCCTAATGAACTGGAATCCATGTAGCTTTAAATAGTTTTTTTAAAAAAAACATGGATAGGGGGACTGAAGTCTTAACCAACAGAATTGTACATAGTTATTAGTATGATAGATGGACGGATACTCAGATTACTTTTCCAACTGAATGAGAGCCTACAAAGAGAAGACATTAGAATCAGGTAAGAGGTAAGATACTGAGAGAGAATCTGAGCAAGGATTAGATTCACACAGAGAGTGAAATTTCACACAGCAATTGCATGGAGTGATAAATGGCAAGTAATATTCACATCGTGGAACTGCTGGACTGGGATCATATCCAACAAATGTGTGTCTGACATCCTACCCTCGGCATTTATTGCCATCAACATCTCTGAGCCAACTACACCCTATGTATTGGGGATCTCCATTGATTATCAATTCAAAAGGATCAGCTATATAAATATTGCTGTTATAAGAGCAAATCAAATACTGATTCACCTGCTTTAACAAAGCCTTTTCACCATTTCTGAGGTCTAAGAGAAGAGCAGGATGCAATATTCTCCTCTTGTGGAGATGAGTATGGCTCTAACAAAATTCCAAAATCTCAACACTGTACAAAATAAGGGAGACCAATTGATTGGCACACTACTTGTCACCAGAAGCATCTATTCCCTCCTCCACTGGTATACAATAGATGCAGAGTGATCCATTTACAAAATGTCCTGTTGTTACTTTCCTAGGTTACTCCAACAACATTTGACAAATTTGTGAGCTCTACTACCAAGGTAACAAGAGCAGAATGTGCCCGGGAGCACCAGCACATGCAGGTTCACATCCAAGTCACCCACCATCCTGACATGAAAATATACTGACGGACCTTCATTGTCACTGGTCTCCCCATCCAACACCACCATGGGAGTACCATCAGTAGAGGCACAACAGAAGTTCAAGAAGGTAACTTATCACTACTTTCTCAAGGACCGTTCAGGCAATGAAGGGCTGATAGAGAAATGAATGAATAACTGAACTGTGAGGAGCTCGAGATGTATGGATGTATAGGCAAGGCTGCTAATATTTAATAGTAGAAATTAAAATAACAGAATGACAAATAGATTTGAAAGGGAGAGGTTGTTTGCATCAGAAGAGATTCAAGAACTAGGTGATATGAAATGACAGAGAATGGCAAAAGTGTCATGAAGATAAGACGGTAAGAATGGCAGTAAGATTCACTTGGAATGCTTCAAGGAGAACAAGGTAATTTTCTATATTTGGAGGGTTATGGAAAGAGGGCAGAGGGATTGAATTTGCAGGAGTATTCTTAGATCAAGCTGGTCTGAGCTCAACAGACCAAATGCCTTCATTTCCTCAGGTACTCATTCTGTGACCCTGAATTGTTTAGGTAGCTCTAATGTCAATGTCGGTTTCTGAG
>JAUOBT010000358.1:42193272-42204392 GCA_032362145.1 Hypanus berthalutzae
CTCTTTTTTTTCCTTTTTTACTATGGGTGACTTGCTCATTTGTTAAGACATGTATTATTGTTATTTTTGTTTATATGGCAATGATCCTTCTATATATTATTGATTTTCCTTTCATTGTAGTTTATAGAAAATTATAAATATTTTTTAAAAAAAAGAAAGTGACCACTGACATTCTGCTTGGTGTGAGAATCAAATCAAGAGACCAGATGATTTGGCCAGATTTGACCTGATCATCTTTTGAAATTAAATGATCAAAGGTTGGAATATAATACCATTGTGAGTCAAGGAGGAATTGATTTTACATTCTATCTGGTGTTCAACAACACTCTTCTGTGTTATTGAAAACTAGATTTAAATTTCAAGGTGTATTTATTTTCAAAGTATGTTGATGTTAGCACATAAAGCTCAAAGTAAATTTACTTTCAAAGTATATATATATTATATACATCATTGTGAGTGACCTCCTTAAGGGCAGCGACAAAACAAAGACTACCTTAAAATTCGTTTTCTTGCTGGTCTTCACAGGAGAGAAACAAATGCAGTAGAAGTATATGAAAAATTACATAAAGTAAAACACAATCAAAAACTGTGCAAAAGAGGACAAACAGTGCAAATAAAATAATATTGAAAATATGAGTTGTTAAGTGTCCTTGAAAATGAGTCTATAGGTCATTGAATCAGTTCAGAGTAGTGGTGAATGAAGTTATCTTTGGCAGTTCAGGAAACCGGGCTATAGAGTTATAACTGTATTCGAAACTGGTGGTGTTGGATCTGTACCACCTGCTTGATGATAATCATGAAAAGAAGGCATGGCCTAGATGGTACAAGTCTTTGAGGATAAATACAACTTTCTGTAGTTTTATCGATTCCTGGCCATTGGTGTCTCCCTACCAGGCCATGATGCAACCAGTTAGGATGCTCCCTAATATGTACATATCTAGAAGTTTGTCAGAGTTTTTAGTGATGTGCTAAATCTAAGCAAACTTCTAAGAAAGTAAAAGTCCTATCATGTCTTATTTGTAATAGCTCTTGTGTTGTGATCCCAGCACAGCTCCTCTGATATATTACCAGCAAGGAATTTAAAGCTACTGACCCACTCTACCTCTGGTTCCCTAATAAGAACTGGCTCAAGGACTTCTGATTTCATCAACGTGAAGCTGATAATCAGCTCTTTGGTTTTTTTGATGATGAGGGAGAGGTTGTTGTGGCACCACTCAGGTTTCAATTTCTTTCACATCTCAATTCATCCCCACTTTTGTTTTGACTCACAATGCTGATGTCATCAACATCTTAAAATTCAGGGGTCAAATCATATGTGCTGATGGTGACTGTGAGTGATGTCAATCTGTACTAAATGGGATCTGCCAATGAGGAAATGGTTAGGCCAGTTAGATGGGGAGGTACCGAAGCCCAGGTCTTAGAGATTAGTGATGCCTCCACCTTCCTCCTACTTCACTGTAAACCTTCTCTCTCCTCAGACATAACCAACAATCTCCCTGCCCTCCTCTGATCCCAGCTTTCATCTCTGCTGGGCTTTCAAAATTCCATTCAACCTTCCCTTCTCTGAGGCAGAATGTTCTGTCTTCAGTAAGGGCCTCACCTTTGTACCCCTGCACCTGCACTTTAGTAGGTTTCATGCCCTCCATGATGTTGAGCTCTTCTTCCATTGCCTCTGTCTCCATGCCTACTACCTTGGCAAGGACACTCCAGCCCGCAATGATGACCCCCATCTCCTGTCTTCAACCCTCCTCCTCTCGTGAACACTTCGCTCTGATCTTCGGCTTGCTCTGGATGTTTTAATTACTCACTGCCAATGGTACATCAATCAACTTGACTTAAGCACTCCACTCCCCAATTCTACCCTCACTATCTCTGAACGCGCTGTTCTCAACTCTCTCCACACTAATCCCAAACTCACCATCAAGCCTGCAGATAAGGGACAGGTGTGTGTGCTGTAGTTCTCCGGCAGACTGACCTCTATTATTCTGGGGTGAGGTTGCAACTCTCAAACCTTCCTCTTACTTACCCTTTGAACAGCACCCCACTACGGAGCACCAGGCCATTGTCTCCCACACTAACACTGACCTTATCGACCTCAGGGATCTTCTATCCACTGCCACCAACCTCATAGTTACATTACCCTGCACCTCCCATTTCTTCCTCATACCCGTGATCCATAAATCAGACTGTCAAGGTAGACTCATTCTTTCTGCCTGCCCATGCTTACTAAACTTGTGTCTGCATAACTTAACTCCATTTTATGCCCCCTGTTTCAGTTTCTTGATGCCTACATTGGTTACACTTCACACATTCTTGCTTTTTGCAATGACTTTAAGTTCCATGGCCCCGACCATCTCATTTTCACTATGGATGTCCAATCCCTATACACCTCCATCCCCCATTGGAAGGGCCTTAGAGCTTCAGCTTCTTTCTAGACAACAGACCCAACCAGTTCACATCTACTAAAACTCTCCTCCATCTGGCAGAACTGGTCTTCACCCTCAAGAGTTACTCCCTCAACTTCTGCCACTTCCTTCAAACCAAAGGTGTAGCCACAGGTACTCACATGAGTTCAAGCTACACCTGCCTTTCGTTGGCTACATAGAACACTCCATGTTCCCAGCCTACACCGACATGTCTTTCCAACTCTTCCTATGCTACATTAATGACTACATTGGTGCTGCTTTCTGCATCCATGCCGAGCTCATCAGTTTAATCAAGATTCCGTCCAGCTTTCACCCCACCCTCAAATTTACTTGGTCCATTTCAAACAGCTGTCTGCCCTTTCTGGACCTGTCTGAGTTTATATCTCAGGCAGACTATCTACTGACGTCTTTTATAAACCAATGGCCTCTTACACAGTTCTGAACTACTCCTCTTCCCACCTTGCCAGCCATAAAAATGCCATTACCTTCTCTTAGTTCCTCCTCCTCTGTTGTCTGGACTCTCAGGATGAGGCTTTCATTCCAGAACAACTATGATGTGCTCCTTCTTTAAAGAAAGGGGTTTCTCTTCCTCTACTGTCAACACTGCCCTCATCTCTATCTCTTCCATTTCTCACACATCTGCCCACCGCCATACCAGGTATTGGATTCCTCTCATCCTCACTAGACTCCACGTCCAGCACACAGGTCTCTGTGAATTGCATCATGTCCAATGTGATCCCACCATCAAGCACATCTTTCCCTTCAGCCCCCCTCTCCCCAACTTTCCAGTTACCACAGGGATTGCTCCCTACATGATTACCTTGCCTACTCTGACATTCCCACTGTTCTCCCTATGAGACTTACCCTTGCCAGCGGAGCATGTACCACAACTGCCCCTACACATCCTCCTTTACAACTATACAAGGCCCCAAACAATACTTAACAGTGATGTAACACTTTGCCTGCAAATTTGTTGGGATCCTCTACTGTATCCGGAGCTCCTGGTATGGCCTCCCGTATGTCAGTAGGCTGGGAGATCGTTTCACCAAGCACCTTCACTGAGTCCACCACAGAAAGCAGGATCTCCCAATGGTCATCCATTTCAATTCCACTTCCCATTCCCATTCTGACAGGTCAGCCCATACCCTCATCCACTGTCACAATGAGGCAACACTCACTGTGGAAGAGCAAAACCTAATATTCCATCTGGATGGCCCCTAATCTGGTAGCGCAAACATCAATTTCTCTAAATTCTGGTAATTGCCCCCCTCTATCTCTTCACTATTCCCCATTCCTTGTTCCTGCTCTCACCTTATTTTCTAACCTACTCATCACCTACCTCTGGTGCTCCTCATACTTCATTTTCTTACATGATCATTTGTCCTATCCAATCAGAGTCAACCGTTAACTGGTTCCATTTAATATGAGAGAATTTATAGAACATAAAATTCTTGCTCTTTGCAGACATCCACAAAACAAAAGAAAAACTGAAAAGAATGACTGACAGGAAAATGTTAGAAACCCAGGACCCCTCCCCATGCACAAACGGTTGCAAAAGCATCAACACTCCTCCCACCACCTTGCCCTACCTACCTCAGCAAAAGCATCGAACCCCCGTCGCCCGACATGCAAGCCATAGCAAAACCCCCAGTGAGACCATGATCCAGAGGGCATCACTAAACAACTGTCCATCCCAACACATTGATATCCACAAGCTTTCTCTCACTGACAATGGTGAGAGAGATTTTCCCCCTACCACGCTGAGGGAGAGATCAATAGCCCACTGTTTCAATGTTACAATTAGTACCCACTTATCCAACCCTTCATCTCTTTCACCAATCAACTTCTAGCTGTTACCACAGTCACCCTCCAGCTTCTTCGGGTTTCAGCTATCACCTGTCACCTTGCAATTTTTCCCTCCGCTCCCCGGCTTTCTTACACTGACTTCTCCCCTTTTTTCTCAGTCCTGATGAAGGTTCTTCGCCCAAAACACTGACTCTTTACTCTTTTCCATTGATGCTGACTGAACTGCTGAGTTCCTCCAGCATTTTGTGTGAATTGCTTTGGATTTTGAGCTTCTGCAGATTTTCTCATGCCCATCAGTAAAAATGTCCATGTATGCACTGACACAAAAATGAGGAGACAACTAACATATTCAATATTGTCCCATCAAGGAGAAACTCATTATCAGCACAAACATTGAAGCGGCTGTCACCAATACCCATGAATAATGTACCAGTGTGCATAATGTGTACAAATGTAGTCATGAGAAATTTGGTCGAAATATGGACAAATTGCTGAATTCCGGTGAAACGAGAATGAGTCTTTGATTGGAATACTGCACAAATGCAGTGGAAGCAATCCCGCACAAATCTGATTAAGATCTTTAAAAACCCAGTCTCCATAAAAGAGGGCTACCTGTTAACGGTGTGGTCTGAGTCAGAGTGGTTGGGTTTGGATGAACAGGGCTTACGCGACAACAGGCGAGGCAAGTAAAGTAGGTAAGTTCATTCCTTATTTCCTACCTAACACTTGAGAGAATGGGGTACGTCCACAGGGCCACTGTTCTGTTTTGGGTGTCAGATGTGGGATTTCGAGGAGATTGGTCACATCTGCACAAGGTGCACCCAGATGCAGTTCCTTAGAGACTGTGCTAAGCTTGATTGCGAAAGTGAAGAAGTGATAGACAGGAGCGACAGGGAGGTACTCTTCCCAAGGCAACAGGAGACAGATAAATGGGTGACTGTCAGGAGGGTAAAAGAAGAACGTCAGATAGTGGAGACCAACACTGTGGCCATTCTTCTGAACAATCATTACTCCATTTTGAGTACTAGTGGGGGTTACAACCTAGCAGGGAAAAGCAACATCAACTGTGTCTCTGGCACAGTGTCTATGGCTTAGGAGGGTAGGGAACTGAAGAAGATGGCAGCAGTAATAGATGACTCTATAATTAGGGGAGCAGTTAGATGATTCAGTGGATGTGAAAAACAAACACAGATGTTAATTTGCTTCTCAGGTACCAGGTTCCGCAATGTTTTGAATGCACCCACTATATTCTGTAAAGGAAAGGTAAGCAGCCAGAAGCTGTGGTGCATATCTGTACCACCAACATAGATAGGAAAGGGAAGGAGGTCCTGAAAACAGAATACAGGGAGTTGGGAAGAAAGCTGAGAAGCTGGATCTCAAAGGTAGTAATCACAAGATTGCTGCCTACATCCAGCGACATTAAGGACATGAATAGAATGAGGTGGCAGATAAATGCATAGCTCAAGAATTAGAGCAGAGTGCAGGGATTGAGATTTCTAGATAATTGAGATCTCTTCTGGGGCAGCTGTGACCTGTACAAATGGGATGTGTTGCACTTGAATCTGAGAGGGACCAATAATTTTGTGGGCAGGTTTGCTAGAACTGTTGGAAGTGGTTTAAACTAATATGACAGAGGGATGGGAGCCAGTATGACAGAGCTGAGGATGAGCCAGCAGGTTTACAAACAGATGATGGATGCAACATGGATGTAAGGAAAAACAAGCCAGAAACTGGGTACAAGTTCAGGCAGACCTATGAGTTAAATTGTACCACAGAGGAAAAATTCAAAAGGGCAAAGAATGCAGGACTTAACATGCTGTACTTTCATGTGCATAGCATTTGGAATAAAGTGGATGAACTTCTGGCTCAATTAGAGATTGGTTGGTATGTATTGCGGGCATCACTGTGGGTGAAAGAAGGCCATAGTTGGGAGTTTAAAATCAAAGAAAATATTTTGTATTGAAAGGACAGGCAGGATGGCATAGGCAGTGGTGTGGCACTGTTGGTAAGAGATGTATTTACATCTTTAGAAAGAGGTGACATAGGGTGAGAGAATGCTGAATTTTTGTGGGTGGAGTTAAGAAGCTGCAAGGTGAATAAAACATTATGGTAATCATATTCAGGCCTCAACATAGTAGCCAAGGTGTAGGTTTCAGGTTGAAAAAAGAGCTGGAAAAGGCACGAAATAAGGGAAATGTCACAATTGTTGAGACTGAAAAAGGAGCTGGAAAAGGCAAGAAAAAAGGGGAATGTCACAATTGTAAATGAGGTCTTCAAATGCAAGGGGATTGGGAAAATTAGGTTGGCGTCGGATCACAAGAGAGGGGATTTGTTGAATGCTTACGAGATGAAATTTTAGAGCTGCTTGTGCAGAGCCTACCAGGAAAAATGCTATCTTATACAGTATTGGGTGTTGTGTGATAACCCAGATCTTATTAGGGAGCTTAACGTACAGAAAGCCTTAGAAGGCTGTGATCATGATATGATTGTGTTCATTCTGCAAATTGAGAGGGAGAAGAATAAGTCAGATGCATCAATATTTCAATGGAATAAAAGGACTTACAGAGGCACGAGAGAGGAGCTTGTGCAGGTGGATTGGAAGAAGATACAGGAGGATACTCCTATGGTGAGTGTATCGAGAACTAGAGGGGACACCCTCAAAATTGAGGGGCAACCCTTTAGAACACAGGTAAGGAGGAATTTTTTTGAGCCAAGGCGTAGTGAATCTGTGGAATGCTCTGCCACAGACTGTGGTAGAAGCCAAATCTGTGTGTATATCTAAAGTGGAAGTTGATAGTCTCCTGATTGATCAGAGCATCAAAGGATATGGTGAGAAGACAGGTGTATGGGGTTGAATGGGATTGGAGATCAGCCATGATCCAATGGTGGAACAGATTCGATGGGCTGAATGACAAAATCTGCTCCTACATCTTATGGTCTTATGTAGTGGTCACCAACTTTTTTAAGCCCAAGATCCTCTACCTCACCCTCGATAAAAAGCAAGATCAATTTCAAATCTATTAGTTACATGCATGCACGCATGTTTTTTGAGCATGTGACAGAACACATCAATAATGGTAGAGCCATAGATGTAGCGTATATGGGTTTCAGCAAGGAATTTGATAAGGTTCCCCATGCAAGGATTATTGAGAAAGTAATGAGGCAGGGGATCCAAAGGAAGATTGTTTTGTGGATATACAACTGGGTTGCCCACAGAAGGCAAAGTCTCATTGTAGATGGATCATATTCTGCATGGAGGTCAGTGACCAGCAGGGATATGTTTTGGGAAACTGTACTCTTGCTGATTACACAAAGATTGTGGGTGTTATGGATAGTGTGGAGGGCATTAATGGCAAGACTCTAGCCAGTGAGGAGGATCAGAGGGATCTTGGGGTCTGAGTCCATAGGACACTCAAAGCTGCTATGTGAGTTGACTCTGTGGTTAAAAAGGCATACAGTGCATTGGCCTTCATCAATCTTGGGATAGAGTTTAAGAGCCGAGAGATAATATTACAGCTTTATAGGACCCTCATCAGGCCCCGCTTGGAGTACTGTGCTCAATTCTGGTCATCTCCTTACAGGAAGAATGAGCAAACCATAAAAAGGGTGCAGAAGAGTTTTACAAAATGTTGCCTGGATTGGGGAGCATGCCCTATGAGAATAGGCTGAGTGAACTCAGCCTTTTCTCCTTGGAGTGATGGAGAATGAGAGGTGACCCCGATAGAGGTGTACACGATAATGAGACGCATTGATCATGTGGATAGTCAGAAGCTTTTTGCCAAGTCTGACACAGCTAGGACAAGAGGGCAATGTTTTAACCCTTTCGTACTGTTCATAATGTATACCTTCACAGTATGGGCCATGTCAATTTTGATCCGGAACATGAATTCCCTCCTAAATACCAGATTTTGAACCACAGATCTATTTAGAATGTATAAATGGCCTATCTGGCATTAATAAATGGGTGATTAATCCTTAATTATTGTTTCAGAGATCTAAAATCCATTTCAATAAATACGGGTCAAATTTAACCCAGAGCAGCCAGAATGTACAAAAATTTGTAGCACCTGTACAAATGTATAACATTTTTAAATATTTTTCATTTTTTCACATTTTGGATCACTAGGAAAAAATCATCAAATTTCAGCTAAAAATGGCATTTAGGGTGTTTTTCCTCCTGTCAAATGTCAAAACGTGTCACATTTGACCCTGAAAGTATGTATGGATTAAGGTGCTTGGAAGTAGTACAGAAGAGATATCAGGGGTGAGATTTTTTACGCCGAGAGTGGTGAATGCATGGAATGGGCTGCTGGCAGTGACAGTGGAGCCAGAAATGAAGGTTATTTAAGAGGCACCTGGATGGATACATGGAGCTTAGAAATATAGAGGGCTGTTGGTAAGCCGAGGTAGTTCTAAAGAAAGGACACGCACAGCACAGCTTTGTGGGTTGAAGGGCCTTTATTGCACTGTAGTTTTTCTCTGTATCTATGTGACTAACATGGAACACACTTGCCCTTCCCCTCCCTCCTACCCAAATTTATTCTAGCGTTCCCATTCCCATCCTGATGAAGGGTGTCGTCCCCAAAACATAGACTGTTTATTCATTTTCATCTTCATGCTGTCTGGCCTGCTGGAGTTGCTCCAGGTTTGATGTGTGCACTAAGTAAACATATTCCTGCGTTAGCTGTTGCCTGCCTGAACATATTGACTTTAGGGGACACAGAAGTGGTTACAGAGGGAAGTGAGGTCAAAATGAAACCTTAACTGCTCAACATGACGTGGATCCTTATGGAAGTCTCCACTAACAAAACAGCGACTGTCAGTTCTAAAGCGGAAGTGATACAATGCAGAAACAATTGAGGACTCACAGGGTGTCAGCATGTTGCATGTCCATGGATGAATGCACAGAGACTATCAGACCTGCAGTCTCGGTGTCGCCCTCCTTCATCCCCAACGTCCCACCGGCACCACTGATTACATGGGCATAGCCAGATTAAGGGAAAAACACACACGGTTTACGGAACTTTCCATCCCTTTACGCCCCGGGCAAGCCGACGTACAGGGTTGAAAACTTAGTTAAGCTTTCCTGAGCAGAAGACCACTGACAAAGTCCTGTATTCTGAGCCAGTATTTCAAGTAGTAGCCCATCTTGGAAGATCCTTCCTCTCCCCAGGGATAGGGTCTTCGGAGCTTCAGTAGACGTTTCTACAGCTCTGTTTTTTTTCCCGGAATATGGTTGGTAACCCCATGTCCAATCCTCCTTCTTTCCCAGCCCTGTTCAGGACACTCCAGGAAGTGTTAGCGGAGGAGAATGTTGGTGCATTAACTTGGCTGTGGGAACATCTTTACAGGAACAGCTCAAAAGCAAAGCTTTCCTGAGAAACCAGCTACCCAGATTAGAAAAGAGAATAGCCTGTTCATACATGGCAGATTGATTCCATCAGAATCACTCCACGGGAACAAAGGTGAGGCCCTTACTGAGGACAGAGCGCTCTTCCTCAAAGAGTTGAAGGTTGGAGGGAATGTTAAAGAACAGGAACAGACGAGAGATGGGATTAAAGGGGGGAGGGTGGCTGGTGGTATCAGTGGAAAGGCGAAGATAGAGCTTCTGAGGATCCAGGACTTGACAGTGGGAGATCAGGGAGAGGGAATGGCAGAGTAGTGGTGGGGGATGGGGAAACAGGAGTCCTAATCACCGCATGTGAAGACCCGGACTGGAGATCAAGACTGGAGTCGCAGTTCTCCCTGCTCCACTTCTTGCCCCATCCCTGATATACTTAGCTTCTTTTCCCTTCCCCTTTCTTTTCCCTCTCCCTGCCCATCACTCAGCCTGTTCTCCATCTCCCTCTGGTGCTCCCCTCCTCATTTCTTTCTCCCTCGGCCTCCCGTCCTATGATCCTTTCCCTTATCCAGCTCTGTATCCCTTTTCCCAATCACCGTTCCAGCTCTTAGCTTCACCCCACCTCCTCCGGCCTTCTCCTATCAATTCGCATTTCTCTCTCCCCCTCCTACTTTCAAATCTCCTACTATCTTTCTTTTCAAATAGTCCTGACGAAGGGTCTCAGACCGAAACGTCGACCATTCTTCTTCCTATAGATCAGATATGTCAAACTCAAGGCCCGCGGGCCAAATCCGGCCAACGGTGGAATTATCTTTGGCCTGCGAGATAATATCTAATTACTATTAAAGCTCACCCCAGTAATCGAAGCGCCTATGGCGTATGATATAGCTAATGCTGAGATTATTCAGGTACCAGGTTTTCAGGGTTTTTAGTGTTTATTTGGTTTCCCTGGTTTATTTCCTGAATATCATTCATGAATATTTTTTTCTATTAGAGCTGGCCCGCCGGTATATTGCATGCACCACTAATACTACAAATCCCACAATGCACTGCCAGTGCATTGCTCGCGCTTGCCTTACTCTCTCATCAGCATCCTTATGGCGCTAGTCACGTGTGGTCAACTTTCAGCTATCCCTCACCCCAAAAATGGCTGAACGAAAGGTGGACTTTGAAAACAGGGGTTTTCAAGGCAGGTGGGAGGCAGAGTATATGTTCGCAGATATAAAGGGCAAACCTGTTTGTCTTGTGTGCGGAGACGGTGTGGCTGTAATTAAAGAATATAACGTAAGACGACACTATGAAACGAAACACCACGACAAATACAAGCATCTGGACAAGAAACAGAAGCCCGCGATGTGCGGTCAAAAGAGTGGATTGGTGGGCAGGATCCGGGAGAAGATGCGGGAGGAAAACGGCGCAGGTGAGCTGACAGCTTATCACTGCATCATACACCAGGAATCGTTGTGTGGCAAAGCCTTGAAAATGGAACATATAATGAGCACCATAACACGAGCAGTTAACTTCATAAGAGCCAAAGGTTTAAATCA
>JAUOBT010000358.1:42312883-42328198 GCA_032362145.1 Hypanus berthalutzae
CTTCTCCCCTCTCCCCCTCTCCTCCCCTCTCCCTCTCTCCTCCCCTCTCTCTCTCTCCTCCTCTCCCCCTCTCCCATACCTCAGGAATCAGGAACGCCGCGACGTCTGGAGGAGAGTGCCGATGGCACCCTAAATCTGCCCACTTCGGAACGCTTTGACGGGAGTCCCGAGTTGAGTCGCGGGTTTATATACTGAGTATTCTCTAGTGTTCGATTTGATGCCGCACAAGCTCCTGACTAAACGAAATAAAGTGGCTTGAATTATTTCCCTTATCTCGAGTAACGCTATGGAATGAACGACAGCGAAGTGGGAGTGAGATGACCCCAAATGCTTCTTTGTTGATCCATTTATCGGGGTCCTAAAGATAGTGTTTAATCGCCGCATTTGACATAAGGCAGGGGGCGAGAAGCGTGTCCGAACTTTGGCTCCAGAGAGTGGATGGGACAGCGAAGCTCTGGTGGCCATGTTCTACCAAAGGCTCAACAACAATCAAGGATGAACTGGCAGCTCGCGATCCTGTAGCGGACCTTAATGGGCTCATCAATTTAGCCATCGTCTGGACAACCGTCTGTCAGAACGGTGCCGTGAGTGGCGCCAGCAGTTCCCCAGCTTCAATCATACCTACACTCGCCATGCACCAACCTAGCCATTTCCTGCTACAGATCCTTTGCCGACCTGCCCGCTGGATGCCGTGGAAGCCATCCTCTCAGCACACACCTCTCAGTAGTTGAACGTGACAGAAGATTTAAAGGGAGACGTTTTTTGTACAGTCGGGGACAGGGGCATTATCCTGGCATGTTCCCCAACTCCGGGGAACAGTCCAATGAGGGAAGATGTATTTCGATCCCTGGGGTTTCTCCCATAAGTACTTCCACAGTGTTATATCTACCCAACACATACAAATTGCTTTTGGAACACAGCAGGCCAGGCAGCATCTATAGCGAGAAGCAGTGTCAACGTTTCGGGCCGCGACCTGACGAAGGATTGTGTAATTGGTCGGCTCCATCATTCGGTCTAGCCTTCACACTATACAAAACCCTTCAAGGAGCGATGCCTCTGAAAGGTGGCGTCATTGTTCAGGACCATAACACCCAATACACGCCCTCTTTTCATTCTTACCTTCAGCAAGGAGGTACAGAAGCCTGAAGGTGCACACGCACACAGACAGATTCTTAAACAGCTTCTTTCCCTTTGAATTCCAAAATTCAAAAAGGATTCTGCTGCAAGGAGAATTTCTCAGTTTCTTTCTCTGGGGAACAGCTGCCAATAAAGGTATTTTTCTTGAACCACACAAAACCCTGGAGGAACACAGCAAGTCATTCTATCTGTTTGGGGAGGAATAAGTGGTCCAAGTTTGCCATTCATTAGGATTGGAAAGGAAGTTAATAGAGGCCAAAATAAGAAAATAGCGGGTGGGATGAAATATAAACTGGCTGGTGATATATGAAACCAGGTGAAGGAAATGGTGGCCAAGTTGGAGAGGGAAATAAAGTACGAATATGGGACATGATAGGTGTAATGGCTAAAGGAGGAGGAACCTGATAGAAGAGAAGAGAGTACCATGGAACGTGTATTCATGTCTGAGCAGCCTTATTTAGGATCAACTCTTCTCACCCTGAACTAGGAAAGGGCTAGAAAAGTTGCCCTAAAAATAGTCTGCTTCACTCTATCCTGTCTGTAAAGCTACATCCAGAAGGATCACCAACATGCAGTCGAAAAACACCGATAAGGGAAAATATGAAATTTGGAACCTGGAATATAGCAAATCTGATGGATAACCCAAACTCAGACTGATCAGAAAGGAGAACTGCCTTTGTTGCCCGGGAACTCCAAAAGTTCAACTTTGACATTGTTGCTCTGAGTGAGACCCGCAGAGATGGAGAAGGGCAACTAAAGGAAGAGCAAAGTCAATACACCTTTTTCAAGAAAGGGCTTGATCCTGAACAATCGAGAATCCATGGAGTAGGTTTTGTCATCTGAAACAGCCTACTTCAGAAGCTGACAGAGCAACCACTGGGAATCAACGAAAGTCTCATGACTCTGCGAATCCAGCTCATCAAGAACCAACACGCTACCATCATCAGTGCCTATGCTCCAACTCTGGATGCTGAAGATGAAGTAAGGGTGAACTTCTACACCCAACTTGACCACGTGCTTTCCTCTGTTCTCAGCAGTGACAAGATCATTTTCTTGGGACAATTCAGTGCCAGAGTCGGGCAAGATCATCGGCTCTGGACTGAAATAATAAGCAAGGAAGGAGTTGGCAAGGTCAACACCAATGGAACACTCCGACTCACCAAATGTGCTGAACACAACCTGGTGATTACGACCACACTATTTCGCCAGAAAAACAGGCACCAAGTCTCCTGGCAGCATCCACACTCCAAACACTGGCACCTCATCGACTACATCATCGTACGATCTCGCGACCAATAAGATGTACTGATAACAGGAGCTGCTACTGGTGCTGACGAGTGCTAGACAGACCATCGACTCATCTTGTCCATCAACAGAATGAAGATTTGGCCCAAAAGGGAAAATCAAAATCAGAACACTATTAAGAAATTTAATGTTGACATCTTTCAAGACATCAACCATGTGCAGAAGTCCCAATAAAATCTTCAAGGACAACTGCAGCAGCAAAGCTAGAAGGTTGATTAGTGAAAATGCTCATAGGACCTGTACTCACTGCATTTAAACAAATTTGTGGAGGTGGTGTGGGTGGTGATCTCAGTGAAAGCTACTTAATGTTGAAAAGACTGGATAAGGTGGACATGGAGGGGATGTTTCCCATGGTGAGGGTGTCCAAAATTGGAAGCATAGCCTCAAAATTGAGGGGTGACACATTAGAACAGAGGGAAGGAGGATTTTTTCAGTCAGGCAGTTCTGAATTTGTGGATAACTCTGCCACAGACTGCAGTGGAAGCCAAGGCCGTGGGTATATATTTGAAGTGAAAATTGTTGGTTTTCTGATTGGTCAAGGTACAAAGACTATGGCAAGAAAGTAGGTGTTTTGGTTTGAGTGGGATCCAGGATCATCCGTGATGGATTGGTATACCAGAGTTGATGGGCTGAATGGCCTAATTCTGCTCTTATGTTTTATAGTCTTATGGTCTTATACAGGGCGGGAGAAGGGGTAATCTGTTGGGAGAGGACAGAAGTCCTGGAATAAAGAAAAGGGGGAGGAGCACCAGAGGGAGCTGATGGGCAGGTAAAGAGATAAAGTCAGAGGAAAATGGGAATGGGGAAAGTTGAGTGAGGGCATTACCGGAAGTTGGATGCCGGATGTCTTCTTTTGTTCCTGTTCCAGATTCGAGACCCTGCAATAATGCTGATTGAACCATCAGTTCAGGAAATCTCTGCTAAAGCAGGGGGCACCTTAGTTTGCCTGGTCAGTAACTGTTGGTGAACTTCCCTTTCGTCAGTTGGACAGTGGTTGGGTGGCCAACCTGCAGTGAGGTGACAACCAGCGCGGTGAAGTGGAACTCAGACTACAGCTTCAGTTTCAGCAGCTACCTGACAGTGCCCAGTATAGAGTGAAGAAGTGCAGCTTCCCACTGCTCCAGTCTGTGCTGGGCACCCTGAGGTAGCTGCTGAGCTCAACAAAAAGCAGCCCCGACAACATCTGCACAGTCGCACAATCCAGCTGTTAAACAGAGAGTGGCTTCGGCTTGTTCACTTCCTCCACCACTCTGTACTCTCTATCTCTTCTCCGTACATTGTATTTCTAGTCCGCTCTTGGCTTCCACTATTGTCTGTAATATTTGTACCTCAGGCTGATTCTGTTCTGTTTCTCCCAACAAGTGGCTACATAGGGTTTAGGTGACCAATCACTTCACTTCATTTGAAACTTTGACTGATGAATAGTTTTCTCTGGTTTTGGGATGGATATAATTAAAGTAACTGATAAGTGATTTTATGATTCATCATCAATATTGCACTGACAGACAATGGCGACTAACTAAGAATACAGGTGATCATTGCATGTTGATTTCCATGTGTGGGATTCCTTATTTTTGCTGTTCTTCCCATTTTGATACTGAGTAGCAGGAGGCAGGAGGGACGGGGTGAGGAATGATAAGTAAGAGACTATAGGTGAGGGATAAGGGCTGATGGGTAATGGGTGAGGGATGAGGGTTATTGAATTATGGGTGAAGGATAATGGCTGAGGGAAGATGGTTTAGGGAAGATGGGTGAGGGATGTGTGCTGATGAGGGGTGAGAGATCATGGATAGGGGATGGTGGTTGAGGGTGAGAGGTGAGGGATGAGGGATCAGGAACAGGGATCAGGTGTGTGGGCCACGGGTTGTTGTATGTGGGATAAGATGAGTGGGATCTGGGATAGGGATGAGGAATGAGGGAACTGGGATAGGGATAAAGGATGAGTGATGTGTGATGAGGGATGAGAGTCCGCTCTCTGTATCGGTGTGCTCCTGATTCCTGTGAAGTGACAGCAAATTGTTTCACTGTGGCAGCTTTGGACACTGAATATCAGGAAAGGATGAGAAGTCCGATTGCAGTAATGAGATCTTCAACGATAAGAGTTTTGCTGAGCTGCTCACAGTAAAGGATGTGACAGCAGGAAACTGGGAAACCAAGAAGAGAGATGAGAATTAGGTGGACAATGCAGGGATCCCTGTAGTATACGATCAGTAACACACATACTTCCTTGAATAACATTTGGGGTGTGACCTCTCGGTGGGTGACAGCAGCAGTCACTGGCACTGTAACTGGCTGACAATCGCAGTGATAAAGGATGCAGTCATTTTGAGTGACTGTGATTGGAGAATTGTTAGTTTGGAGCAGATTGCAGATTTGGTAACTGTAGAGGAGACCACAGGACGGTCTGTTACCTCTCAGGTGTTAACATCTAACAGCAGTTGCAGAACCTTCAGTTGGAGGAATGTAAAAGGCCAGAGTCATTGGGCATGTTGGTACAAACACGATGGATAGAAAATGGGACAAGGTCATTCACAGTGAGTATTGGGAGTTAGGAAATAATTAACAAAGCATGTCCTCCTGGATAGTCATCTCTAGACTGCACCTAATGCATGAACTAGTGAGGGCAGGGACTCAACGATAGGCCATATAAATGCATGGCTGAGGAGGTGGTGAAGGGGTCGGTGATTCAGGATATTGGATCATTGGGATCCTTTCTGGGACAAAAGTGACCTGTAGAAGATCAATCAGATGTACCTGACCTGGAAGATGAACAACATTTGGGAGAGAGCTTCGTTGGAGCTACTCGATTTCAACTCGATCAACAGAGGAATAGGACACCTGAGTCAGCAAAGAGGCGGATGAGAATTCGGGGACAATACCGTCGGTAATGAGAGAAATTTCAGGGGTCAGGATGGCTAGGGAAACAATAAAGGAAAAAAGAAAGCCGGTTGGATGAAATTGCATTTCAGTCAATGCACGAGATTGAACAGATAAGGTGGATGGGTGGAATTTCTCTGCGGAGTGGGTATTATTGCCTAACTGAAAGATGACTGAGGGAAGGGCAGGACTGGCGACTTGATGCTGCAGGAGACAGATGCTGCAAGCATGACAGAGGTGCAGGTAGGAGAGGAGTGGGAGTTGTCAATCTGATGGGGTAGGACATAACAACAGTAGCTAAAGATGATAATCCTAGGTGATCACCAAATGAAGTCATTGTGGTGGAACCTAGAAACATGAATTTGATGGTTAATCTAATGAGATAATTTTCTCACATCTCCTTTTAATTAGGAGTACCATTGTGTATAGAATTTGCAGATAGTTGTAAGAGAAATAGGACAAAATTAATAGGAAATGTTAATTTCCACACATATTGCAAAAGGCATGGGGGAAATGGGCTTTGTCAAATGTATCCAATAAGGTTCCCTTGATCATTATCAAGATGCACCTAATAGAGAGAGCACAAAAACTGATTCTCCTCTGATGGAATAAGCTCAGGCCCATCAAGTGTTAATTGGGAAGCACTTTGTGTCCATGATCTTAATTGTGCTATTTTGTTTTTAATTGTTAAGTGAAAATATGATAAGTCCTAAACTAAAGGACAGGTTTTGGAGGGATAAGGCTAAATCGATTGGGCAAGACTGCTTGCTGGAAATGGGACAAATGTAAATTTGGTAAATTTTATGTGTTTCATAAAGTGTCCCGAGATGGCATGTTCCTGCTGGAATGCAAGGCAAGGCTGCAAGTGTTGGGAATTTTAGCTGACCAATGGTATTAGGCTCTGATCAGGGAAAGAGAGGCCTACATTTGGTCTACCAACAACAAGTGAGGCCTTCGAATTTGAATTAGAATTAGAATTTTATTTCTTACATCCATCTCACAACATGAGGGGGTAAAAACATCTTTATGTTGCATCCCCATCACTATGTGAAAACAATAATTAAGGGAAAAGTGGGACAATATTACCCAAACACGAAGTTGCATGCATAATTGTTTTGTATACATGTATGTACAGTCAGATATGTGAACAGATCAATGTGTTTTCATCAATCTAATGGCCTGGTGAAAGGAGCTGCCCTTTAGCCTGTTAATGCTGGACTGAATGCTACCGAACATTTTGCCAGATAGTAGCAGCTGAAAAAGTTTGTGGTTAGGGTGGCTCGATCCCCTGATGACTTTCCGTACCCTTTTTAAGCACCTGCTAAGGTAAGTGTACTGAATAGAGGGAAGTTCACATCCACAGATGCACTGGGCTGTCTATACCACTCTGCGATTGAGAGTAGTACAGTTTCCGAGCAGGCGGTGATACAGCCAGTCGGGTTGCTCTCAATGGTGCCCCTGTAGAAAGTCCAGAGAATTTCAGGACACATGCCTACCTTCTCCAGCAGTCTGAGGTGAAAGAGAAGCCACTGTGCCATTTTTACTACACTGCTGTAGTCCAGATGACATCCTCGTTGGTACAGCAAGGAATATGAAACTATTCACCCTCTCAACTACAGACCCATTGATATCAATAGGGCCTAGGTTGTCTTCATTCCTCCTGTAATCCATGATCAGCTTCTTTGTTTTTTTCAATATTGAGGGAGAGGCTGTTTTCTTGGCAGCACTGTGTCAGGGCATTGACTTCTCTATAGGCTGCCCCATCGTCGTTGGAAATAAGGCCTATCAATGATGTGTCATCTGCACATTTGATCAGCAGATTAGAGCTGTGCAAGGCAGCACAGTTATGGCAGTATAATGTGTAGAGAGGGCTGAGGACACAGCACTGTGGAGCCCCTGTGTTGAGTGTCAAAGGGGTAGAGGTGAGGGAGCTCATTCTTACTACCTGCTGGTGATCCAACAGCAAGTTCTGGATCCAGCTGCACGAGGGAGGGTGCAGGCCAAGGTCTCAGAGCTTCTTTTTGAGCCTGGGGGGAATTACTGTGTTGAATGATGAACTGTAGTCTAAGGAAGCATTTTAACACTAGCATCCCTCTTCTCCAGGTGAGTGAGGACAGCTTGTTGTGCTGTGGCTTTGGCATCATCTGTTGATCAGTTGTGTCAGGAAGCAATTTGTACGGGGTCCAGTGTGGGTGGTAGCATGCGGCAGATGTCATCAATGACCAGCCTCGCAAAGCATTTGCTTACTAATGAGGTGAGTGTGACAGGAGGCCAATTGTTCAGACCTGATATCTTTAATTTTCTTTGGTACAGGGACAATGCTGGATGTTTTGAAACAAGAGGGAACTACACACTGAAGAGGGAAAGTTAAAAATGTCTGTGAACACACCAGGCAGCTGTGCCAGGCACACTTTGAGTACTCGTCATGGGATGCTCTCTGGTTAGTGTCTATTAATTCGCTGGAATGGCTGATGTACCTCCACCTTGGAGATGAACAAGGTGCAGGATGCACTGGCGGCTCTTCATGGGGGTTCTGTGTTGACCACCTTGAAACAAGCATAAACAAGATTTAGCTGGTCCTGCATTTCCCTTTACGTCTGAATGAGTATGAAGACCTGGCCATATGCTATTTGTGTCGTTGGTGCAGAGTTATGTTTGGGTTTTGTTCCTGTATTGACGTTATGCTGCCTTGATGGCTGTTGGTAAAACATTTCTTGAGCTCCTGATGGTTTCCAGAGACAAAGGCTTTGCCTCACGTGATAGTGCAGCGCACACGGAACTATCATTCCAAGGTTGCCGGTTTGCGAAGGCCCATAGCGATTTTTGGGGATCAACATCCACAATGCACTTCCGGATGAAACCTGTGACCACTTCAACTCAGAGACATCCTCAGGTCGGTACACATCCCGGCCAACATTATCAAAGCAATCCAGTAACATGCAGTCTGATTGGTTGTACCAGAAGTACATGTTTTCCACTGTCACTAAGGATCAGCAAATGTCTTTCACTTCTGGTATATGTGAAGTGTAGAATTTAGGTATGTCAAACCAAGTAGGACTTATACAGTAAATGGTCAGACACTTCAGAGTTATGAAAGAGGACCTGGATGTACATGTACATAGTTTACTAGAAACAACGTTACAAGTGGACAAGGTGGCTTTCGAAAACATTTTGCATGCTGGCCTTAATTAATCAGGACCCTGTATAGGAGTTCAAACATTTTGAAACTACACTTGCTGTGTTGTGTACAGTTTTGTTCATCGTTATAGAAGAGACAGCATTACATTGGAAATAGTGCAGAAAAGGTTTATAAGGATGCAACTGGGACTCCATTTTCAATTTATTAGGACAGGATGCTTAGGACTGGGACGTAATTCCTTGAAACATATGAGTTTGAGAAGTGACTATACAGAGCTGAAAAAGTCATGGTGGTCTGTAGAGTGTGAATGTACATAGACCTTTGTCCAGTGAAGGGGGAAGTAAATCCAGAGTCAATAGGTTTCAGCTGAGGGTCAGAAATGTAATGAGACTGTGGTGCAATATAGTAGAATATATCAACTGGAGTTCTGTGAGAGATCCTGATTTAAAAAAAAAACACCATTTTTTTGAGTTTTGTGGAATGTGTGATGCTAACGCTGGCATTGGTGGGCAGTGAACAAGTAGCCTTGTTAGCAATCTCTGACCAGTATGGCAGTGCACAGCAGGGCAGTGTTTACTTGTTTTGAGTCCATTCTCAGTTTTTAACGTGGGGTAGGGGAGGATCTTGATAATTGGTGAGTGCTGTATTGATTCGGGGGGATGGTGGTAGGCTGATACTTGTAAGCGCTTTATTGAAAGCAGGGGATGACAGCTGGCTGATATTTGTGAGCACTGTATTGAATGGAGGAGATGACACTGGGCTGATATTTGTGAGCGCTGTATTGAATGGAGGAGATGACACTGGGCTGATATTTGTGAGCGCTCATTTGCACGGAGTGGATGGCGGGAGGCTGTTATTTATGAGCTCTGTATTGAATGGAGGGGATGACTGCAGGTTGATATTTGTGAGCGCTCTATTGCATGGAGTGGATGGTGTGAGGCTGATATTTCTGAGCTTTGTATTGAATGGAGTGGACGGCGGTAGGCTGATATGTGTGAGTGCTGTATTGCATGGAGGGAAGGATAGTAGGCTGATAAAGAGCATGATGTGTATTTTCCAGGCATTGGATGGACTGTCCCAACTTAGACAGTGACATCAGCATCCCTCTCACAAATTTACCCCCTAACATTTCTGTAAACGCTGCTAACTGATTTACAGGAATGAACAAACTCTGCTGCTGCATTAGAAAATTGGAGGGAAATTTACATTTGAAGGAAAGAATTTTTATGCACTTTGATTCAAAAGTGGATTGTGTAGGTTAGAAGTCAATTGTATAGTGCAGTGTTTGCATTTCTTGGAGTTTTCTCATTTAGTTACTTATTATGCTGCTCTTTTCTATATTTTATTAACCCGTCTGTCTTACAAACATGTCTGATGGTTGAATGTCTGTCAGTACAACCTCCTGAGTCATTTCACTGCACTAGTGCACCAAATGACACATAAAAACTCTGCTTTACCATGGTAGCGATTTATCAATGGATGTCACTTGGACTGGTGATCCAAATTACCCTGTTCCATTGTGCCTCAACTGTGGCAAACAATTATAAAATGCTCAATGGCTCCAGCAAAGTTCAAAAGACACTTAACTACAAATCACAGCTATATGACGCATAAAAGTGCTTGTTATTTCAAACAGCAATTGGAATCTCAAAAGAGTAAAGCTTTTGTTAATAAATGCACAGTCAGTAAGAAAATCCTGCATCAAGTTATGGTAATGGAAATTAATACCCAGAAAAGGAAAAGTCACACAGTTGGTGAGAACCTAATAATGCCAGCATGAAAAATTATATTCGGTAAAATGATTGGACAAGATGTACTTTGTGAAATTGAAAAGGATTCACTCTGATCAGTGTGATAAGACAACCTGCAGGGCTGTGTGCTCAGTCCACTGCTGTTCATTCTGCTGACCCATGACTGTGCTGCAACACACAGCTTGAACCACGTCATCAAATTTGCCGATGACATGACCGTGGTGGGTCTCATCAGCAAGAACGATGAGTCAGCATACAGAGAGGAGGTGCAACAGGTAACACACTGGTGCAGAGTCAACAACCTGTCTCTGAATGTTAACAAAACAAAAGAGATGGTTATTGACTTCAGGAGGGCACAGAGTGACCACTGCCCACTGAACATCGATGGCTCCTCAATAGAGATCGTTAAAAGCACCAAATTTCCTGGTTTTCACCTGGCAGAGAATCTCACCTGGTCCCTCAACACCAGATCCATAGCAGAGAAAGCCCAGCAGTGTCTCTTCTTTCTGTGAAGGCTGAGGAAAGTCCATCTCCACTCCTCCATCCTCATCACATTCTACAGGGGTTGTATTGAGAGCATCCTGAGCTGCTGCATGACTGCCTGGATCGGAAATTGTGCCATTTCAGGTCGCAAGGCCCTGCAGCAGATAGTGAGGTCAGCTGAGAAGATCAGTGGGGTCTCTCTCCCTGCCATTATGCATCGATAAAGCAAACAGCATTATAAAGGGCCCTACGCACCCCTCGTACAAACTCTTCTCTCTCCTGCCATCCGGGAAAAGGCACTGGAGTATTTGGGCTCTTACGACCAGACAATGTAACAGTTTCTTCCCTCAAGCTATCAGACCCCTCAATACCCAGAGCCTGAACTGACACCAGCTTACTGCCCTCTACTGTGCCTAGTGTCTTGTTTTTATTTATTGTAATAACTGCACTGTTTTGTGCACTTCACGCATTCCTGGGTAGATCTGTAGACGAGTGTCATTTTTTTCCATGCTGTTTTCACATAGTTCAGTGTAGATTTTGTACTTTTCATGTACCACCCTAGTCCTGAAAAACGTTGTCCCGTTTTTACTGTGTGCTATATCAGCAGTTATGGTCGAAATGACAATAAAAAGTGACTTGACTGGACTTGACTTGATATTGATGACATATCAGATGATGCTGAAGAGATTTTGTGTGATATACTGAAAAAGACCGGATTCTCTATAAAGTTGATGAGTCAAGCGATTTCACCAATACATGTCACGTTGTAGTATTTGTAAGAATTATAAATAATGGTGAAATTGAAAGAGAACTTTTCCTGTTGCAGAACTGACCAAAACAAGCAAAGTCAAAGATATATTTAATGTTTTGTCCTCATAGCTGCAAACAAAAGGTCTGTCTTGGAGGAAATGTGATGCATTGCCTTATGATATTTAGTAACTGTACTATTCAACATTCTCAATCAATTTTTATATTGTAAATAGCATTAGTTAAAATTAATTTACAAACTTTATATAAAGTAAATATACTGAGCCTGCAGTTTGAAAAATTAAATTCCATTTTGGCTTAAGCCAATTTTCTAACAGAGATGTATTAGGTTTTTAAAACTTATGAAAGGGAACAAACAGATTAATTTTAAGACAGGTAAACTGAGCGTAATACCTGTTTTTTTTTTCAAAAAGGGTTGGTTAAAAATCATTCGCTACTCTAAAGTACATTGGCAATTATTCTTTGATGGTTATATTTACAATCTCGTGATCAACCTAATGAACTGTGAGCTGTACATATAATAATTTTCATGCAGGGGTTCCCTGAGACCTGAAAATTCTTTCAAAAGGTCCCCCAAGTCAAAAAGAGTGAGAAAGGCTGATCTAGACCCTTCCAGTTAGCTAACGTTTTAATTCCCTTCTTTAACGGGAGGTGTTTTTTTGCACACATCCATTAGTAGACATCAGTCTCAGTAGCTCAGCTCATGCCTGAAACAGATGACAATACACATTGTGAATGGATAACCAAATATTACATCTGAAGCTGCGAGATATTGTACAACATCGAGGTGAGAATGAGCAAGGTCCTGCACTCACAGGAATGCTTTATTGAACACGAGGTGGAATGTGACATCTCCTCTTTCTTGACTCACGAACATGACATTATCTAAACTTCTGTATATTTCATTTCAAATTTGGACCAAATTGCTCATGAAAACATTTATATAAATACACCAATACAATATTTATGAATGCATCCCTTGCTGATGCTGAGCTGTTTTGTGGGACAACACTGGATACATTGAATATGCACCAATTTTTGTACCAGTGCATACATGAACATTTCTTACTGAGTTCCTCTCTGCAGCTGTACAGCTGTAGTGTTTCTACAAAATTTATTGCAATTACTCAACAAGGTAACCAGAAGACACAGAGTAAAATTAGTCTGCTCTGCCATTTAATCATGACTGATCCAGTTCTCGCCCCTCAGCCTTACACACCAGCCACTGCCCATAACCTTTGATACTTTGTCCAATCAAGAACCTGTCAAGATTTGCCTTAAAGAAACCCAATGACCTGACCTCCACAGATGTCTGTGGAAGTAAATTCCAAAAATTCACCACCCACAGGCTAAAGAAATTTCTCCACATTTCTATTGTCCTAAGACAGTGTCCTTGTGTCCTAGACACCCTACCATGGGAAAGATGCTTTCCACATCTACTCTGTCTTGATCTTTCAACATTCAAAAGGTTTGAATGAAACTCCCCCTCATTCTCCATGGGAGTACAGACCTGGAACTATTAAACCTTTCTTGTATGATAACTGGGAATCATCCTTGTGAACCCCCTCTAAAGTCTCTGCCATGCCTGCACATGTTTTCATAAATGAGAAGCCCAGAACTGTTCATAATATTCAAAGTGAGGCCTTACCCGTGTCTTATAAAGCCTTACCACGACATCCCTCTTGAAATTAAGCTTATTCTAAATCTCTCGAAATGAATGTTAACATTGTATTTGCTAGCTCTACCTGGAAGATAACCTTTAGGGTTTTCTGCACTCCCAATTACCTTTACATATCAGATATTTGGATTTTCTCACTATTTGGAAAATAACCTGCACATTTATTTCCTCTACCTAAGTGCATTATCATGAATTTTCCAATGCTGTATTTCATTTGTCACTTTCTTGCCTATTCTCTGAAACTGTCTAAGTTCTTCTGCAGCTGACCTGTTCCCTCAACACCTGCCCCTCCACCAATCTTAGTATCAACTGGGAACTTGGCAATAAAGCCATCTATTCCATCATCTAAATCATTGATATGCAGCATAAACAGCTGAGTTCCCAACACCGACACCTGTGGAACACTACTAGTCACTGAAAGCCAACCAGAAAAGGATACATTTATTCCCAATCATTGCCTCTATCAATAAGCTAAAGTCATCCTGCCAGCAGCTTCTTCCAATGTACTTCAGCCAACTCCTCTCTCATACTACTGTAATTTCCTTAACTCCACTGAAATACTGCTGTGGCAGACTTTACATTCTCCCTATCAAACTTCAAGTTGAACTTAACCATTTTGTGATCAGTACCTGCTAAGGTTCTTTTACCCTAAGCTCCCTAATTGCCTCTGGTAGATTACATAACACCCAATCCATAATAGCTGATCCCCTGGAAGGATCAATGACAGACTGCTGTAAAAACCCATCTCATAGGCATTCAACAACTCACTCTCTTGAGATCCATTACCAAACTCATTTTCCCATTTGTTGTGCCTGTTCATATCTGCTATGAGTTTCATAACACCGACCTATTGATATGACTTTCCTACTTCCTGTTGTAATCTGTAGTCCACATCCCAGCTACTGCTGGGAGGCCTGTGTATAACTACCAACAGGCTGCTTTTACCCTTGCAGTTCCTTAACTCAACCCAATGTATTAAACATCTTCCGATCCTATGTCACATCTGTTGACTGATTTGTTGCCAGTCTTTTCCAGTGGAACCATTTCACCCTCTCTGACTACCTAGCACAGAAAATAGATAGCACAGAAAATTCACCCTCCTTCTTCCTCGATCTGTTCAATGGTCATACACACTATCTCCTCTGATGTCTTCTCTCATTTTTCCATTGTAGTAATTACAATAAAAGCAACTCTTATTATATAAACTTCTTATTCGATTTTAATGACATAGAATAGTAGAATAATGATATATATCAGCCCTCCCCACTCCCCTTAACCCTCCTCCCTTGACAACCCTATCTAAAAAAAGGAAAGAAAGAAAGATTGATTGATTGATTGCCTGGATATCGGAAGATCCCCACATGCTCCATGGAATTCAAAATAACTTTAATATATATATTTGGATCCCCCCCCAGATAACTAATAAATTTATTTTCGGGGCACCTATATATTTAATCCTATCTTTTGTAAGTAAGGGTGCCAAATTTCCAGAAATATGTCATATTCATTTCTTAAATTATAAGCAATTTTTTTAAGTGGAATGCAGCTAAAAATTCCATTATTCCAATGGTCCATACTTAAATATGAATCTGATTTCCAGGTAACCGCAATAGTTTTTTAGGCTACGGCCAAAGCAATTTTTATAAATTCTTTCTGATATTTGTTCAATTTGAGTTTCAGTTTTATCTCTTCAATATCACCTAATAAAAATAATACTGGATTATGTGGAAGCTGTATTCCAATAATTTGTTCAAATAAAACTCTTAAATTTATCGAAAAAGTTTGAATTTTGACCCAGGACCAAGTAGAGTGTAAAAATGTACCAATATCTTGATTACATCGATAACATTCATCAGATAAATTTGGATTTAATCTATTTATTTTTGTGGTGTAATATATAATTGATGTAAAACATTATATTGTACTAATCTAAGTCAGACATTAATTGTATTTGTCATACTATCAAGACATAGTCATGACCAACTTGTTTCATCAATTTTAATATTCAAATCAGTTTCCCATTTTTGTTTTGACTTATGAATTCCTGCTTTAATTGTCTGATTTTGAATCAAATTATACATACAAGATGTAATTTTTTAAAATTTTTCCTTTTTGAATTAAAGTTTCTATTTCATTAGGTTTTGGCATTAACATTGTTTGACCCAGTTTATCTCTTA